>JAOSBO010186896.1:0-22659 GCA_027563915.1 Erythroxylum rotundifolium
CATAACTATTCATTAATTAAAATATTATTATTCATTAATTAAAATATTTAATTAATTAAAATATAATTATTAATTAATTAAAATATTGTAATTAATTAATTAATCACAATATAACTAATTAAACTATTAGTATTACTTAATTAATTACATTATGTTTAATTAAAGTATTATTATTAATTAAAATATAACTAATTAGAAAATAAGTATTAATTAATTAAAATATTATTATTCATTAATTAAAATATTGCAATTAATTAATTAATTAAAATATTAAAATTAATTAATTAATTACAATATAATTAATTAAATTATTATTATTACATAATTAATTACATTATATTTAATTAAAAATATTATTATTAATTAAATATAACTATTCATTAATTAAAATATTATTATTAGTTAAATTATAACTAATTAAAAATAACTATTCATTAATTAAAAATTATAATTAATTAATTAATTAAAATATAATTAATTAAAATAATAATATTATTTATTTCATTACATTATATTTAATTAAAATATACAAGAGAGATGCAAAAATTTGAAAGTAAATTAGGTTTCAGAGTAAGTATAGGAGGGTATTTTGGACATTTCCTTGTGTATTTTGTTTTTGTCCGTGGGACAAGAATTCTTGTACGACAGTGTTGGGAGGTACAAATAATTTCGGTCTTTATCCTCTGAAGACGGAACGAAAATGGATGAAGACAGCAAGCAAACGGTGCGAAGGACAAGACTTTTATGTCCTTGTCCACTATCTTCATCGATGAAGACACCAACCAAACGTAGTGTAACTCTGTATTGCCTTGATTTTGTTGGGATCTATGGTCAAACCTTGTCCTAAAATTTTGTGCCCCAAATAGCCAACGATGGAACAACCAAAGTTGCATTTTAACAGTTTTGCAAACAGATGGTGAGACTGAAGGAAAGAAAAGACATGTTGCAAATCCCCCAAAGAAAAGACATGTTTCCACGAGAGGCTGTAGATTAAAATATCGTTCAAAAAAACAAGTATAAATTTGTAGAAAACTTCCTTAAAAACTGAATTCATAAGGACGTGAAACATAGAGGGAACATTGGACAACCCGGATGGCATTATGAGGAATTTGTAATGTACTTCATGGGTGCAAAATGTTAATTTTGCGATGTTGATAGGGTGAATTCTCATTTGGTGCTATCCTACTCATAAATCCATCTTTGAGAAGACTCGAGCATCATAGATTTCATCCAACGACTCATCCATTGTTAGAATAGGAAATTGGTCATTGATGGTGATTGTGCTGAGAGCCCAGTAATCTACATAGAAGCACCATGAGTTGTCTTTCTTCTTTACCAATAGGATAGGCAAAGAAAAAGGACTTATACTAGGGCAGATAGTGCCATCAAACAACATTTCTCCCACGAGTTTTTCAATTTCTAAATTTTGAAAGTGTGGGTACCAGTATGGTCTAACGTTGACCGGAGCAATACTAGGAGTAAGGGGAATTCAGTGGTCAAAAGATCTGGTAGGCGGGGACCCTGAGGGTTTGGCAAATATGTTGGAGAAATTGACTGAAAGCTTCTTGAATGTAGTAGCAAAAATTGGAGGTGCCTTTGGGTGAATTAGAGGTTGAGTAGAGGGTTTAATAGGTTCGACGGCCAAGTGAAAAAATTGAGGGACAGTGTCATTTTTAGTGTACTGCTTAAGTGGAGACGTAGAAATATGGCCTAGAGAGGGTTGTTGCAACCCCTTAAGAACTTGTGTATTTCGATTGAATTCCATGCAAAGGGCTTTGTAGTCAAAAAGAGTTGGCTCGAGCTTTGCCAACCATTGGACTCCTATTACAACATCGGGTCGATAGATTGGTAATGGTAGCAAATCCTCCGAAGATAAGGATTGGCTTATCTCAATTGGAGTGTTAGAATTGGAGTGTTAGAAGTGCCCAACTCACCCCAAAAGCTAGCTCTTACCAACAAACTCCACATTCGATCCACTTGGTCTCACCACCAATTCCAGTCTTTCAGAACTCCTCCATTTTTCATTGGAACTTTTGTCAATCTTGACCCTTTGAGCATTACGGTAAAACTTAACACTAGGTGTCAACAAGTTTGATTCTTGACTTTCTTCCGGTAAACTAATGCTGGTGGGATCGTATCCAGATGGAAAATAGCCGACTATAGGTGGGGTCCTATCAGTTCGATCATAAATTACTTCAATCTTGGCATTCACCGATTGTTGACTGGGCTGACCATTTATTGGCAAGTGGCTGTCTGCTTCCATTTTCTCTTTCTCCCATTTTCTCTTCTTTGATTTCTTGGTCACTGGTCTTGAGGATTCGTGGGTCTGTGAATTCAATTCTACCTCCATAACTGATTCCATGGCTGCGGAAGCGAGACAGTGAGAAAGAAGGATGGAATCGGCTGTGTTTGCTGTTAGGACATGAAAACCAACAGAATGCAAGATCCAAGTGAAACCACCAGAAATCCGTAAAGAATCAGAGCCTCTAAAGATATAAGGGCAATAAATAATTTATAATAGTGTGCAAACGTCCCCCTCTTGTGCTAGCTTTTGGAGTGAGTTAGGCACTTCTAACATGGTATCAGAGCCAGCTTGTCTCGATGGTTTGGGGCGGTGCCCGGTTATGTCCCTTTGCCCAATATGTCTATCAGATGTTCAGTCCTGCTCTGGACTGAGGGGGGTGTGTCAGGAATCCCACATCGGACAAATATAAGGGCAATAAATAATTTATAATAATATGCAAACCTCCCCCTCTTAAGCTAGCTTTTGGGGGTGAGTTAGGCACTTCTAACATGGAGTTTGGAGGAAAGAGCTTATGATCCTAAGGAGTCTCTGTTGCCTATTTGCCAGTTTCATATACATGCTAGGCTGGATAGGTGGGCTTAGATTAATGGCCAAAAGAGTTTGAATAAAATTATGTTAGACATTTTTGTCCTTTTTCATAAAGGTAGATAACATTTAATTACATTATTTGGTTTTCCAAATAATTTATCAATTAAGTTATGTAATTTGATCTAGGTAAAGATAATAAAGTGACTTAATAAATGATCTAAATCAATAGTCAAAATCCAAGTGAAAAATAGATTCCAATCAGTATGGACCAGATATATATTGGTCTTATGATGGGAAAGCCTGATATGAAAGCTATATATAAAGGTTAAAGTCTCCTGCAGTTACTCATATCAATCGTAAACATAAGAATTCTCTGACCCATTAAGAGAGCTTACGATTCGAGAAAACTATAGAAAGACCTTGACCACGTCCCGGTGATAGATTCCCATGATGACAGCGGTAGATCACATTCGTTTCGGCTTTGGAAAGCTCGTTCGAAGTTATAGAACCGAAATCAGGTATTTTCGCATTTCTTTGTTTATTTCCCTTTCACATTCGATCCAAGATATGTAACTAAGGTATCGTTATGTGTTACACGTAGTATCAAAGCGGTGTTGTGATCGGGTGGTTAAAAAATGAAGATTTTTTAGTTTTTCTCTCCATAAGGTTTTCGAAGAGTTAATTTCTATTTCTCAGTTTTTCTTGTTTTTTATTGCATGAAATTAGTATACATGTATTTAGCCTTGAGAAACAGTTTGAGAACAAGCCAAAAGCATGAAAAACGAACCCAAAACTCGTCGAAAATCACAAATTTCAGAGGAGGTGCACCTTTTTTTAAAACATTTGATCTAATAGAACAAACAATCAGGAGATAACATATTCCATTTCATTATTATCTATTCTTGACTAGGAATTATCTAAAATAATTTATTTTTGAACTTTGCACACTCGCCCGACAGTGAACAGTAGCGAGTGCAAGACGACGTGTAACGCACGTGCCAGATATCTAGCGGAATGTTGACTGCACGCGCTAATGTCGGTGGCACGTCTGCACGTCGCGTCCCATGCGTAACACGTGCCTTTGTCACGATGCGCATGGTATGACGTCGATCGTATGAACAACTATAGTAATTTCACAAAAAAACACAAAAAGTTTAGATTTCTCGTAAGGGTGCCCTGGGGTGTTTTAGGTTAGTTTTTAGGTCTAGAAAATTTATAAAGTGAATTTTTCCATTCTTCTAGGTTTAGTATATTAGTAATAAATTAAAGTTTAACTCTAGAAAAAGTAATTAAGGTGTTCTTAATCCGATTTCGAGTGAATTTTCACACTTCGGACATCACATAAGGGAGATACTTCAAGTTTTCGTGTCTCGAGTCTCATGTTTAGTGTTTGGGATAGCATGATAATTACTCGGAAAAGGTTTTAAGACATTCTGAAGCCATTTTTGATTGAATTTTTGTGCAATGAACTTGCCATAAAGGAGATTCATGAGGTTCTTGTATCTCAAGAAATCGGTTTAGAGTCTAGTAATGCACAATAGTCGCTCTACTGAGATTTTTCTTTTACGAAGTCTTAAATGAAATTTTCAGAGAATGTCTTCAGCATAAGTGTGTGACAATAAGACTGTGCATTTGGGTTTTTGCATTTATTAATGTTGCATTGTCACATGTCGTATGCCCATCAAGAATATGAGGATGATATAAAGATGTATGTCTTATGTTTATGGACTTTTTGAGTGCTGATGAGGATTTAGTGACCAAAGTGGCCTTTTAAGTCAGTATTTTGAATTGCTCTGCTTGCATGTAAGGGGATGTCTCTGGTTTTATGTTTGGCTATTCTGCCCAAAGGTATTAGCCTTACATAACATTTTGAGATGTGTATAAAGGCATTAAATGTAGGAAAGATATTGTTCAAGTGATCCATTTGCCCAAAGGTGATAGTGTCATAAGAGTTGATGGTTTATACTTTGATCGCTTTTATGTGGAGGTCTAATTGCATATATTATGTATTCAGCCCAAAGGCATTCCATAATATGTGTGATCGAATTTTTAGTAAAGTACTATTTAATGACTTCGAATATCGTTGTTGTCCTAGATTTGTGCTTATTTAATCAAAATTACTATAAAGTCACCTTTTTGGTTAATAAAATCAATGTTACCATTAAAACCCTAACCAGTTTCAATACAAAGAAGTGAACAGAGGATGTATCGAATGCTATCGAGATAGCTAAGGTTGATTTGGCCATACAAACAAATAGGTCATCTCTACCTACATCCATGAACTCGAAAGATCATAAAGCAACCTTTGAAACTTAGGATTGGTCTAATAGATTAAGTCCTATGACCATTAAAAGATCCATTTCTGAACATCTACTAAGTGGACTTCTGGACATAGACATAGGGAAGTAATTTCTTAGTAATGTTTGCCAGAGGCACACAGTCTTACCTAATGTTGAGATAGGTGCCTTAATGAACGAATTAATCTCCATGAGGTATACGAGAGAAAGGAGAGTAAAGGAGAACATATCAAGAATGATCCATCTTCATAGTAGACTAAAGATGTTAAACATTCCTCTTCCTGATGTCTTATAGTTCATCAGACTATGAATACACTCCCCCCAGAGTTTAATTATTTAGTGAAGATATATTATTCAAGGGATGAGGAATGGGACTTCAATGCTTTAATTGCCTATTGCATTGCTGCGGAGGAGAAACTCAAGCTTGCTACTCCCTCGAAGCAACTAAAGGGAGGCCAAAGATGAAACCGGCTAAGATCAAAGGTAGAAAGACAAAATTTTCTCTATATACTGATGCTGGTCAATCCAGTGCTGGTAAAGGTCTGCATGACATAAAGTAGCCAATAGTATGAGGTCTAAAAAGAAAGACTGTGACCATCAAATAACTACTTAGCTCATCAATTTAAGAATCTAATTTACGATAGTCGCATTGAGTACTTGGTGGCTATATAGTGGAGTATCTAATCAAGGTGCTTCCATAATGCAAGGGTTCATATCCAAGATAAAGCTAAATAAAGAAAAAGAGGAACAGATGGTTGATAGCAATGAAGAAGTGGAAGTAATATCTATAAGGAATGTATGTACTAAACCTTTGTTTACCTTTTTTACACAACACATTTTATATGTGATCTTTAAATCAATTTTAGACAAAGAAGGTTGGCATTTTATATTTAGCGCTTCTATTGTATAGTTGTGTTTAATACAGAACATAATGGTACAACGTTTTTGTCATATGTTTGTATAGAATGTGTCTTACCCATGATAAGATATATACTTCTTCATATCTTGCTAAATAAGTCATGAAATAGACCTTGATGATTGAAAAGTCATGTATGGCATGATATAAAAGTTTAAGCTACATTTTTAGAGCTAGGGTTGAGAGACTAATTAAGGAAAACATTGTCTTAATTCTAGATTATAATGATCTGAGAACATGTGTTGACTATTGGCGTGGTAAGTTAACTAACAAGGATATTAAGGTCAACTCATGCTTTTGACTTATTGAGTCTGATACATGAAGATATCAAAAGACCTTATATAGTTGCATTGTGCAATTCCAAATATATTTGACATTTGTTGATGATTATTTCCATTACAGTTATATGTTCTTACTTAAAGATTGAATGTTGAGAACCAATTGGGAAAATCCATTCACAGTATCAGATCTGACCGTGGAGGAGAATATCATGGAAAACATAGTGTTTCAAGACTTTAAAAGGTCTGTTTTCCATATATATGAAATTGGTTGGGATAATGACTTAATTCACTATACCAGGTAGTCTTGAACAAAATGATGTGTTACCGAAAGGTATAACTGCACCCTAAAGGACTTGAAGAAGACAATACGGAACAAGACTAATATACCTAATTATTTAGAAGTGTGAAAACTCAACTTTGCATACATTCGTGTACGAGGCTGCCTTACTGAGGTAGTATAATCCTTATAAAGAAAAATTACATGCTCATTGTTATTTAGTAAGATACCCTGACCACTCTAAAGGCTACAGATCTTACTGTAGAGAATAAGGTAACAAAATAGTGGAATCACAAACATCTAAGTTTCTAGAATACGATGTCTATGATAATAATAGGCCCTTTGACCCTTTGGATGATAACATGATCGATGCTACAGTTATTAAGTACCTGCTACATATACAATTAGATCCAATGGATCTAGGTCTTTATACTATGCATGTACAAGAATAGGAACCCATATATGTACACACAGAGGTTTTGGGGGGTACAAGATCTAATGCAGTTATGAAGATCCACCAGAGTGAGATGACCTGTTATCCCATCTGATTACATAGTTTATTAGGTGAACATGACTATGATATTAGACATGCTGTAAATCCAATTACTTTTACATAAGTTGTTTCTGTACCAAATGCAGAGTTGTGGTAGGTTGCAACGACTAATGAGATGCAAGACATGAAGCATAGTAAGGTCTTAGAGGTAGTTGATTTGAAGCAGAATTATAAAACTGTCAACTATAATGAAGTTTTTAGACTTAAAGGATTTCAGGACCAAGTTCAGCGGTTTATGGGCTCACTCAGTTGTCTAATGGCTTGCTTAGGGAGAAAGGTTGACTTTAATGTTAATTTTCCTCTCGAATCCTCGAAGGATACATTTTGAGTTATTATGGAAATTTTAGCTTATGATGATATAAAGTTACATCAGATAGCTGTCAAAACTGCTTTCTTGAATAAAGATCTTTATAAAGTGGTCTATATGGTACAACCTGAAGGATTTTAGGATCCATATGGAACTAACATCGTTTATGCATTATGCAGATCAATATATAATTTACATCAAACCTCTCGAAAATGATACCTTATAGTTGATGAGGTTATTACCTCTTTCAGCTTCATGGAAAATAAAGTTAAAAAGATGCTTGTACTATGAAGTCAAGGGGAGCAAAGTTATCTTCCTATTACTGCATGAGGATGATATATTGCTCACGTCAAATTACTTGACCATGTTGTATAAGGTTAAGCAACATTTGCGAGAACTTTGGCATAAAGGACCTTGGCATATCATTTTTTGTCCTAGGTATTCAGATTCACCAAGACAGATCTTAACACTCATTATACCTCTCACAAAGTGCATACATTGAGTATATGTTACAAAGGTTTAATACGGTTAACTGTAAACCTATCGTAGCGCCTATCTCTTATAGTGAGAGATAATTTGTGGCACAGTATCCAAAGAATAAAGTAAAGAGAGAAGTTATGAGGAATGTTCCGTATTCCAATACAGTTGATAGCCTAATGTATGTTCAGGTATGTACTAGACTGGACATTGCATTTGTTATTGGACTATTGGGTCGATATCTGGCTAACCCAGATGTAGACCACTGAAATGCAGTCAAGTGAGTGTTGAGATAATTAAAGGGAATCAAGGATTATATGTTGACATATAGAATCGTATGGAATTCAAATTCAAATTAAGTTATGTGTCCAGATGGTCAAATTTTCACTTAAGGTTACAATTTTTTAAGGTTGCAGATGGTACAATGTTGTGGAAGCATGTCAAATAGACAAGGGTGATTTCCTCAGTAATGTATGTAGAGTGCATACTATAAAGCTACTTTACAGAAGGTTTAGCTCAGAAATTTGATCTCTAAGTTATCTGTGGATGATTCAATTGCTAAACCCATTCTGTTGTAATGTGATAATCAAGTTGTTGTGTTGTTTAATACCAACATTGAATACCACAAGGTCTTAGCATTTTGAGGTCAAATTCTTGACCATAAAGGGTTAATATAAAAACGTGACATTAAGGTTTGGAGCAGTTAAGGATTGAAGAACTATAAGTCGATTCTTTAACTAAAGGACTTTGCCCACTTGTGTTTGGAAGACAAATATACAATACGGGTGTTTTGAAGTTCTTAAACACTATTAGTTAAGGGATCATGATGTTTGCTCCATGAATATTTGTATGTTTTGATGTATTATGATGGTATGATGGTTCACCAATTAAAGATGATCAGTGTTTATCCTCAGTAATAAGTGTTATCATACATTTTCATAATACGTATGAAAGTCTTAAGATTTATGTCAATTTTAAGCATTTAAAGGTCATTGGGCATATATACAAATTGACCTTGAGCCGATGTCATTTAGACACATACAATTTTATACGAATATCCTGAAAATTTAGCATGACATAGGGGAATATAAGTTTTTAATCCCATAAAGGTTCTCTAACACAATTTAGTATTCAGTTGGTGAACATAAAAGTTTTCTCTAACGTTGTTTAGCATTTAGTGAGAGGAAACAAGTTTTTCCTGTTGTTGTTTAGCATTCGGAGTGAGAAAACAGGATTTCTCTACTGTAGTTTAGCATATGCATTTTAGCATAAAGTTGAAAAAATCGAGACTTACAAACAAAGATTATATAATTTAGATCATAAAGGTATCATCTTAATTTGCCACACTCTATTTTCCCATTCATGTTAGTGAGGTATCAGATATGCGTGATTGTATTGGATCAGTGTCATATATGACATATGCATTCGATACTTTTCAGTATCGAAAGCCTTGTAGGACGAAATGATGGACTTTCATTATCTTTGGATCAAATGTTTTGTTTTCTAAACTTAGTCGACTAATACAGTATCGTAGCTTAACCGAGTTTTTAAATTGTTTTTGAATTTGAGGCAAAAATGCAATTAAGTATTATTTAAGGGGGAGAATGTTGGATATTTTTGTCCTTTCCTATAAAGTTGGACAACATTTAATTGAATTATTTAGTTTTCCAAATAATTTATCGGTTAAGTTACATAATTTGATCCAGATAAAGATAATAAAGTGACCCAATCAATGATCTAAATCAATGGGACAAAGTCTAGGTGAAACATGGATCTTAATCAGTGTGGACTAGACCCATAGCGATCATGTGATGGGCAAGCCCAATAAGGAAGCTATATATAAAGGTTAAGGTCCCCTGCAGTTGCTCATATCAATCATAAGCGTAAGGATTCTCTGACCCTTTAAGAGAGCTTACGTTTTGAGAAATCTATAGAAAGACCTTGACTGGTCCCAGTGATGGATTCTCATGAAGACAGCAGTGGATTTACAATTGTTTTAGCTTCAAAAAGCTCGTTTGAAGTTATGGAACTGAAATCAGGTATTTTTCACATTTCTTCATTTACTACCCTTTCACTTTCAATCTGGAAGATGTAACTAAGGTATTGTTATGTGTTACAAATTATTCATAGAGCCCCCATCTACAAGTATCACCACAGAATGCTCATTAATAGATCTAGTAAGCTTTAATGTGGATGGAACCATTTGTCCAATAAAGGTATGAACAAAATTAACAGATTTTATTTTAGGGAGGTTTTAAGAGCATGAGGGGTAACTTTTGTTGGTTCTAGTGGTGTGATCTCTGACTCAGAGTTTGGCTCATCACTTTCAGCTCCAACCAAGAGTAGAGAAATTTTGATGGCTTGCATTTATGTCCTGGTGTGAATTTCTCATTGCAATTGAAACATAGCCTCTCTTTGAATAGCCATCTTTGCTAGTGTTAGTCACTTCACCGACGTTAGAAAGCAAGTGGTTAAGGATGGTTTCGGTGACAGTTGCGGGATTTTCTTGGGGTGAACTAGCAATTGATTTGGAAAAAGGAGTGTAAGAAAACGAACTATAAGTAGCATTACACTTTTCTTCGACAATTTTAGCCACACCATTTCATCATGTAGAGTTTGGGGATTATGCAGATAAAGCTCTCATTGAGATAATTCGAGACAGTAGAGCAATCCCTTAATTTCCATAGTTATGTTTCGTGATTTAAGAAGGAATATTAACCCAATCTCAATTCAAACTGTTGAGTAAAAACCTCCCAAGTGGTAAGTTGGACAGTGAAGTGCATCCAATGATACCATTGGAGCGCTTAACCTGACATGCAAAAGGTAGCGATGGTTAATTTGTGATCATTTCGGGTGTTGTGGTAGGATAAAAAAAATGTTTAATATGGAAGATCCAACTAAGACCATTCTCGCTACAGAAAAGTGGAATTTTAGGCTTAGGTAGGCAAGTAGTAAGTGGTTGAGTATTTTATTCAAATTATGGTACTATTGGTCAGTTGGTTGTACTAAATAGTGGTAAGATGCTATCTTATTAAATTAATTGGAACTATAAGATGTTATCTTATTAAATTAATTGGAGCTATCTCTTTTGATTTGGATTTATTTGATGCTTAAATAGGAAAATTAATGTTTGTTTTGTTTTAGGAAATGAAGAGTGGAGATTGCATCAAATTAGGACACCATTGGTGATAATCACGAATTTTGGATAAAGTGTAAAGATGACTGCAATAGATATTTACTTCCTTCTATCCCTATCATAAAGGCATTATGATTTGTTTTAAATGGGCATCTTTTCAAAATAGGATAAGATTAGGTTTAAAGTAGGAAAACACTATAAAGGGATGTTCTCCACCTCTTAAAAATCAATTAATCATTCTTCTTACTTTTCTCTCAATATTTCATCTTTCTTTTATTTTTGATGTTGAAACTTAATCCATACGTGTTAAACTCAATTATTATGATTCAAGGGGATTCGAAACTCTAGTTGTAACTTTATGAGGTTTTTTTATAAATCTTTATTCATGTTTTAATTCAGGTATTTCTTGTTTTGAGTTCTTATATTTGATGAATGATTAATATTTATTACTATGACAAATTAATTTAATGTTGATTATTCTATCACTATTTATGAATTCAATGATTCGTAACTATCATAAAGGATTGGTACATTCAACAAATAGGTTATTTATGAATTTGCATATTTAACTTATGGTAAACAAGAAAACTAAGTTAAATAATTGCAACTATCTCGATTATTTAATTTAGGATTTAGTATTTTTCACTAAGCTTATTGCTATCATTTAATTGATATGGAATTATATCACGCCCAATCAATTAATGGTAAGTTTCCGTTTGGATGTTGGGTTTGAACCAATTAATTTAGGAAAATTTGAGACTTATTATGGCTATCCTAATGTGTTTTGGATTAACTGCTATTATCAAAAATATTCTTTGTAGACCAATGATCAATGCTACAATTAGATGAAATCTTTCCCTTGTATTGGAGTTTAGTATTCTTAAATTTCACCCTTTTATATTTTGTTAATTTATTATAATTCCTTGTTAATTTTTGTTAACTAGTTAATTAATTGAACCCCCTACTTTATTTTATTATTTGAAATTAAGAAACTATTGTTTAGTTCTCTTGGGATTTGCCTAGTTACACGACTACTACAAAAGTTTGGAGAATCAAAATTAATTTTAAGGGCTTCGATAACTCGACCAAAATTTGCCATTGTTACTGGGGAACTATTTTAATTTCTTAGTTTCATTATGTTATTTTACATTTTATTTGTAATAGCCCGTTCCTACACTTAAGGAATAATTGTTAGATTGAGCTATATCATGTGAGAATATATGAAGAGCATTCCATAGGTATGCATTATATTTGCATACACACATGAATCAAGATTTAGAAACATTGTAAAGATAGAATATGGACTTATTTGACACATCCCGGGATATGAAAGATTTTAAGTGATTATGACGCAATTATGTGTTGGTTATTTTGTCAATCTTGTTTGTTGATTATAATTAGTGAATTGGTTATTTATCAATATGATTGAGTAATTGATAAAGTGGTATGAACACTTAAATTTCGGAAAAACGTTAAAGAGCAAGACAAAAATGATATATGGACATTTGGGTAGGTTAGGTCTATGAAATGGTGACATGTGGTTTAGCTAATTGGATGACAAATGGCATGAGTACATGAGTGACAAGTGGCCTAGGAAACAAAATGACAAGTGGACCAAGCATTAGGTGACAATTGGAAGCATGAGAAGAAGACACATGGCATAGCTCTCTATTTGACAAGTGTCCCACCTCTCCACCACACATTTGCAACGCACGAATTTTATGCTAGAAAGATCATCTTTCTTTATGTTTTTGGTCTTATATTTCCTCCTTTATCCCCTCATCACCGACTTCCTCACACCACCTCCCAAAACCTTGAGTTTTGTCAACTTTAGTAATCTACATCTTGTAATTGGAAATCCTTTGTATTCCATCTTACTCTTAGAGTATATTTGAATACTTGAGAGGTTTGATTAGCTTGGCAATTGAGGAGACTTTGGTTCAACAAGTAAGTGATTGATTACCCTATTATGTTATATGTTAGCATAACAAACATGATAAGTGATTGGAGATGAATTGTGTGTAAGGTTGATGATGAAGTATGTTGGAACAAGTTAGATGGAGTATTTTCACTAAATATACATCTATATTTCAATCATATCTTGATCTGTAGGTATTCAAAAGGGATTATTTTTAATTTTTATATTAAACTAGAGACATATGGCTACAATTTCATGAAGGAATCTAATTCGAATTATGTCTTTTAAGGGTCTATAAATTGGGCTTCAAGCTGAAGAATGTGTGCTATCATGGTATGAGAACAATTTGTAGTATTTTGGATATAACTTACATAATACTAAATCAAACCGCATGAATTTGGTGTCATTAGAAACTTAAGACATATAGAAACATTTTTTAGAAGAAGGTATTACCTAAATACCTCATTTTCAAGTCAAAATGGTCATACAAAACTAACCCAAAAATAGAGTTGGAGAAGTTAGAAATGGGAATGACTTTTACATGAAATATGTTTCCTTTATGTGATGTTTGAGACAAAAATTGATAAGATACTTCCCTATGATGCATTTAGGCTTGAATGAAGTTTGACATGAACCTAGTATGATGCTTAAATAAGTGATTAAATGTGTGATTGCTTGGGGTGATACTTGTGGGTATAATTAAGAAAATAGATTGAGATTAATAGGATTAAGTAAATGGATATATTTTGGGGCTCGGATTAAGGTCATTTATGTATGCTTTTGAAGAGGACTCCAAGTCCTATAACTTCTATGAAAGACTCCGATGAGTGATTTTGCTGTCTAAAAGGTCAAAATTTTAAATTTTTATAAGTGTCCAGTGAATGTCTGCCCAGTGGACATGATGTCCCTCCAAATGGACATGAGCAGAACTGGGAAGCTGGAAAACTTGAGAATGCCCACCCAACAGACATGAAGTCTGCCTAACGGATATTCATTGGCCATTTGGACAGAAATTTCTTTGAAAGACAGTATATATAGGTATAGGTCCACCCTACGAACATAAGGTCCGCCTAACAGATATAGATTCGATGAAATTGTGAGAATAACAACATGAAATAAGTGAAAGTGATCTTATAATGCTAGAATAAATTTAGTGAATGATTGAGTGATGAACTTAGAATAATCTTGTATAATTGAGGTGTAAACTTAAGTTTAAATTAAGAATATATCAATTATGAAGTATGAATGATTACGAGATGTGAATTAAGGAAATATGCCTGGAATAGTCAATTAAGCATGCATTGAACATGACACATATAAATGTGTATGGTTAAATAACTATATGATTGATCAACTTAGTAATATGTGGATTATGTGTGTATTGTATGATAAAAGCACAAGTTGATCGACAACATCCAGACATTACCAGATCATCAAGGCAATAGCTCACCTGGAGTACACAGTGAGTTAACCTAGATATGTCAACTTAATTATATGTGTATTTCTGTTTGAGCTATATGTGGAGTGAGATGACTTAGATATACCTCACTATATTTGAATTGCTCTTGTTTAATTTTTACGAATTGAATGAATTTGACTGAATAAATGTTATTTGACATTATTATTAAGTGTTGGCCCAAGGTTCGATCATAAATATGAATGTAAATGAGCATGGAATAAGTGATACTCAACTAAATGTTGAATGTCAGATTTTGATGCGATGTTTATGATAAATGACTATGTATACTGAAATAAAGTGATTTATTGCACATAATATGGAACGATGCATTTTATGACATTTATGTGCATGATCAGATAAAGGAGTTATGACTGGAGTAACCAGTCTGAAATAGTATCCACAAGAGATATGGGTCAGTACCTAAAATAAGCCCAGTATCCACGAGAGATAGGGGTTAATTAAAAGGCACTCAGTCACAATAAAATAAAAATGAAAGTGGAGTCTCATGTGCATTGCATGTATTTATCTTTACATGTATCATATGAATAATTGTGAAAAGTTATTGAATTATGTTGACCCAATGTTGTGCAACTTTGTATGCATATTGATGAAATGAATGATTAGGTTATTCTAAAATGATTATATGAAATGTTTGTATTCATAATGTGTTTATCGAAATGTGTATATATTTTGTGAGTTGGTATACACAATTGGAAGATGTGTTAAATGAGACCTGATTCTGGACAATGTGATATACATTTGGATTTGGTTATTGTTTGAAATATTTGTGTGTTGACATAGGTGAGCACATCGATGATGGTTTACTCACTGAGTTCGCAATCTCATCAAAATTACAACGTTGATTTTCAGGTATTGAGGGGACCTAAGGCCTAATGCAAACTAGTAGCGGTTCATAGTTGTCAATCTTAGGCATTAAGAATGGCTCAAAGGTCTGGTCAGTTGATTTTGAAGTGTCTAGTTAGAATGTTTTGATCTAACATCTAGTTTCATGTTGTACATATTATATAGGAATGTGAACCTTCACATGTTGTGTGTTGAGTATGTATGACTTAAGAGTGTAATAACACAATGAATTTTTATGTTTATGAACCAAATGCTTTCAATGAAATGACAATGTATGTTTATGTTCTACATTATGCCTCGATAAGTGATGTGAGTGCTCTAATATACCATTCTCGTGGGGTGTGTGTGTTCAGATGTTCCTTATAATGTTGGACACATACCCTAAAATAGTGGTATGTTACATTATTACTAACCTCTTATCTTGTATGATTAGTGTTTCTCAGACAGGCAAATTACAATATAATCTAGAAAATGAGAAGATAGCATGTCGTGTAAGAAAAGAAACTAAGCAAAGAAGCAATCATTTGCCTCTATAAGTGAAAGTTGAAATAGATATGAGAATTGGTGAAAACTCTAATTTTGAAAAAGTGGAAGAAAAGATGGAAAATCTTAACACTAGAACATTGAGGGAGTTAATAGCACCAAATTTGAATCAACAACCCTTATGCATACAATTTTCAGATATTGAGCTAGATTTCAAATTGAAATCTAGATTGATTCACTTACTCCCTATTTTCTGTGGTCGTGTAGGTGAAGATCTACATTAATACCTAAAGGAATTTCATGTTGTCTGCTTTGGCATGAAGCCATAAGGGGTGACAGAAGAAATAATCTCAAGGCTTATTCGTTCTCATTGAAAGATAATGCAAAAGGTTAGTTATATTATCTTCCCCTTAACTCGGTGAAAACATTGAATAAGAAGAAAAAATATTTTTGGATAAGTTCTTTCCTACATCACGAGCAACAAATATTATAAAGGAAATATATGGGATAAGACAATTTCCTGGAAAAACTATATGAATATTGGGAAAGGTTTAAAGAGCTATGATAGGTTGCATTTCATACATGGTTTATAGGATAGTTTGCATTCATTTTCCATGTGTTTGTTTTGTGCTTTTATGTTTGTTACGTGTGCAGGAGACCAAAGTGGAGATTGGAATCGTAATACAAGAGATTTGGGCTATTTTGGAGAAGTTACGTGCTGGAAACAGATACGACATGCTCATGTCGTATCAGGCAAGAACTGGGCCAAATTTATGGACGAGTTTTAAGGCTCAATCGTCATCTATTTTGGGCTGGATCTTTGTTGGAGACGTCAGACATCACCTGGGAAGCCATAATGAAGAGTCCAAATTGAAGACTAACTAGGAAACTTCTACCAATTATGGCTAGGGTTACGAATGGGAGAATATAAATTCCTTATGGCATAAGGAAAACACACCTTTTTCACCTTGTACGACTTTTAGCTTTAACTTTGAATGTCCTCCTTTGCCTCCCTCTGTTTTTTAGTAGTTAGCAGCCAGCCACCAGCGTTATTTCAGTTTTCATGTTATTTTTTTGTGTTCTTAGGTTAGCTATGAACAACTAAACCCTTTTCTAGTCAGGGTGCTGGGATATTCAGCCATGGACTATTTGTGAGACTATGTTTTTATTTGCTTATGCAATTCAGATATTTATTTAATTCCTGTGCTTGAACCAGATTTATTATTGCTTAATTTATTGTGCAATGTCATGAGTTGTGTAATTGATTAAGTGATAAACTGCTGAATAGGATAGTATTGTCACGGATATTATTCTATCAAAGTACCGACTTGGTTTTATCTGGCTTACGATGTATATTGGTGGTAAAATCGATGGAATTAAATAATCTGACTTAATAAATTACGGCGTTTCCAAATTTATTGGTTAGGACAAGGGTCTTTTTCGTTCTGAATGCAACTAGAGATTAATCTTGCTAGGGCATTTCCCGGGGGTTGTCTTTAGATTAGGGAAGTAACTTGTCAGGGCATTTCTCGGGGTTACCGACGAAGTAAGAAAAGATTGGTCAATGAGTGCGTCACTTTTGGCTATAACTTTGTCTATCTGAATTGTCTAATTTATATTATGATGTCAATGATCGAATTTCTGGGATGAATTGAAGAGTGTCTTGGCTAGGTCTTCATACATTGCATTTTAATCTCGTTTTATTTCGTTATTTGATGTCTAGATCCGTTTTATGCCAATATCGCATGCTCACGTCATATCTGTCACTATAGCTCTCTTTTAATTTTTGGCGTTGCTTTTATTTTTATTTACATCTCCCGCAATATCAATCTTTTAAGTTGTTATTTTTTGAGCATTTGAGTAACTCTGCACTAATTTCTTATGGATTTGACCCGATTCTCCACTAACAACCTAGTTTTTGGAGAGTTGGAAATATATTTTTATTTTTGGTAGTTTGACAACCTATCAAATTTTGGCACCGTTACCGGGGAGTTGTGTGTAAAGAGTTATTTGATTGTGTTTCTAACTTCTTTTCTAGCGCTTTGTATATAGCCTTCCTCTTCTGTAGGTGAACTTCTATTTGATCCTGAGATAAAGAAAACTGCTAAAAGACTAAGGAAGGAAGCTAGACTGCGTAAGCAATAAACCACCAAAATTCCTACGCCACTACCAGAACAACATCAGATTGCTTTATCTTCATCTGAGTCAGATTCCGATTCAGAACTAGACATGGCAGAGGCACATCCTGAGACACTTCGAGAGATGCTCGCACCACCTTTGAAACACCCAACCACTGTGCATTTAGTATCCGATTGGGGATGATAGGTTCGAGTTAAAATCCGCACTTATTCAGTTGCTGCCGAAATTCCATAGATTACAGACTGAAGACCCAAATCGACATTTAAGGGAATTTTAAGTAAACTGTACTAGGTTTAAACCACGAGGAGTTACAGAAAATCATATCAAGCTTCGTGCGTTTCCGTTTTCTCTAGAGGGTGCTACGAAAGAATGGTTATTTTATCTACCTCCTAGTTCAATTAATACGTGGGTTGACATGGCAAAATTATTTTTATAGAGATTTTTCCCTGCATCTAGAGCTTCGAATTTGAGGAGGGAAATCTGTAGTGTGAGGCAACATGATTCTGAATCTTTGTATGAGTATTGAGAAAGATGTAAGAAGCTGTGTGCGAGTTGCCCACAGCATGGTATTACTGAACAACTCCTTATTCAGTATTTTTATAAGGAGCTGATAAAAGATGAGAGAAGAGTCATTGATGCTGCGAGTGGAGGAGCATTAGTGAACAAAATCCCAAAAGCTGCGTGAGAGTTGATATCAGCCATGGCCGCAAATTCGCAGCAGTTAAACACGCGCACTAATGCCAACACACGAGGAGTACATGAGGTAACGTCTTCTAATCTTGAATCTAAACTAGAAAGACTAATTGATTTGTTGGAAAAGCAGTTTATTGGTAATGCTAGCACTGTGCAACAAGTCCACAAACCTCCTTCAACATGTAGACTTTGTTTTTCTCAAGAGCACCCAACTGATGCATGCCCACCTTGCAAGAGGATGAAACAGTAAATTTCATGGGTAATTATGGCAACCAAAATCGGAAATATGATCCTTTTTCAAACACATATAATCCGAGTTGGCGGATCACCCTAATCTGTCGTATGGGAATGGAAATAACCAACAAGGGCAGTACAATCTACCTCAATAGTACTAGCAACAATCAAGGCAAGATAATGATGATGATTTAAAGATGTTGCTAACGAAATTTATTGATAAAAATGACTTCAGGATTGGAGCTATTGAGACACGCATAGATCAACTAGTCTCCGCGATGACAAGGATAGAAAATCAGGGTAGGTTACCCTCCCAACTAGAGGCAAACCTAGGGCCTAATGTCAGTGATGTCACACTTTGAAGTGGGAAGGAATTGGAGGCACCAGACCAGAAACTGAAAAGGCAGCCCCAAACATCGAGATTGTGTGGCCTAACCCCGAGAAACCACCTTTCCCTCATAGATTGGCAAAGAAGAAGAAGGCCATTGATGATACGGAGGTGTTTGAGACTTTGAGGAAGGTTGAAATCAACATTCCCTTGTTGACTGCAATCAAACATGTACCCAGGTATTGTAAATTTTTGAAAGAGTTATGCACGGGAATGAATAAAGTGCGTGATAACGAGAGGGTGTTCATGGGAGAATCAGTCTCGGCAGTGTTATAAGGTAAGCTACCCATTAAGGAGCGTGACTCAGGTACGTTTTCTATTTCATACAAAATAGGTAATGTAGGCATTGAACAAGCTATGTGCAATTTAGGAGCTTCAATTAATTTAACGTCGTTATCTATTTACACTTCTTTGAATGTGGGTCCTTTGAAACATAATGGGGTTGTCTTAACCTTAGCAGATAGATCAAGTGTCTTTCCAGAAGGGGTATTAGAGGAGGTCCTGGTTCAGGTTGATGGATTAGTATTTCCGACTGATTTTTATGTGTTGAATATGGATGATAGGAATACTAGAAATTCTAGCATAATTTTACTAGGATGTCCATTTTTGAAAACATCTAAAACAAAAATAAATGTGCATGCTGGAACCATGACATAGTGTTGACCCCCTTGTTGATAAATTTTTGGAGTTTTGCAGTTGTGATGCCTTGTAGGTAGCCTTGACTGAAGATTTGACGACTCCAAAATTAGCAAAATGGGTCAAAAATTGGGTGTTACTAGATCATTTGTTTCAAGCAGTAAATGATCTGAATGGAAATTGGATGCAGATGGAAGAAAGCAAGTTGTGTAGTTCACTGGAGTCGATACGACATGCACATGTGATATATGCCAGAAATCGAATTTTGCCATTTGTAGTGAAGCCTCCAGATCTTGAGCTTAAGCGACTGCCCTCTTACCTTAAATACGCATTTTTGGGTGCTAGAGACACACTTCCAGTAATTATTTCAAATGAGTTAAGTAAGGTGGAGGAAGAAAGTTTGATCTGGGTACTTCGAGATCACAAGGAAGCTATAGAATGGACTATTGCCGACATCAAAGGTATAAGTCCAACAATCTGCATGCACTGGATACTTCTTAAGGATGATTACAAACCGAGTAGACAGCCACAACATCGGTTAAATCCTCCGATGATGGAAATGGTGAAAAAAGAGATCCTTAAGTTACTTGATGCAGATATGATATACGCTATTTCGGATAGCAAATGGGTTAGCCCAACCCAGGTTGTTCCAAAGAAAACGGGCATTATAGTGGTTAAAAATAATAAAGGGGAGTTGGTTCCGACAAGCATTCAGAATGGGTGGCGAGTTTGCATCGACTACAAGAAGCTAAACTCCGCAACACGTAAAGATCACTTTTCGTTGCCATTCATCGATCAAATGTTGTAGAGACTTACGGGACACACCCATTATTGCCGTCCAGATGGATATTCCAGGTTCCATCAAATTCCTGTTGCACCCAAAGAACAAGAAAAGACAACTTTCACATGCCCATTTGGTACCTTCATGTATAAGCGCATGCCATTCGAACTCTGCAATGCGCTGGCAACGTTCCAAAGGTGTATGGTAAGTATTTTTTTCGACTTTGTTGAGAAAATAATTGAGGTCTTTATGGATGATTTTACTGTATATGGTAATTCCTTTGCATCTTGTCTAGAGAATTTAGAGAAAATTTTGAAATGTTGTATTGAAACTAACCTAGTGATGAATTATGAAAAATGTCATTTCATGGTTAGTCAAGGAATCATCCTAGGACATGTAGTTTCGTCTAAGGGGATTGAAGTTGATAAGGTCAAAGTAGATGTTATTGGATCTTTACCTTACCCCGTGAGTGTGCAGGAAGTTCGTTCTTTCCTTGACCATGCAAGCTTTTATCGGCGGTTCATTAAAGATTTTGCAAAGATAGCTTACCCTTTGAGTTGTCTTCAACATAAAGATTCCGAATTTGTGTTTGATGATGCATGTCGTAGTGCGTTTGACACATTGAAGGAGAGGTTGGTTTTGGCACCCATAATCAAGGTTCCAGATTGGGATTTACCATTCGAAATAATGTGTGATGCAAGTAATTACGCCGTTGGAGCTATTCTTAGACAAAGAGTGGGATGCAATCCACGTGTAATTTACTATACATCAAAAACCTTAGATGAAGCTCAAAAGAATTACACAACCACTGAAAAGGAGCTCTTCACTGTGGTGTTTGCTTTGGAAAAATTCAGACCCTATTTAATGCAAACTAAAGTGATTGTGTATTCAAATCACGCAACTTTGAAATATTTGATGAACAAAAAGGATGCAAAGCCTAGGTTGATTCGATGGGTATTACTACTCTAAGAGTTTAACATTGAGATAAGAGACAAAAAGGGAGCTGAGAACCTTTTAGCTGACCATCTAAGTCGGATAAACATGAATTCTCAGTTTGGAGAAGTGATTTCGGGTGAGTTTCTAGATGAACAATTGTTTCGGGTCGATGCGACAGGAGCATGTCATAACCCGTGGTTTGCATACCTGGTCAATTTTCTGACAGAACACAGATTTCCAGAAGATTATACGAGAGCACAGCGACATAAACTGAAGAGTGAGGCCAAGTACTACATCTGAGATGACCTATATCTGTGGAAGATGTGCTTAGATCAAATAATAAGGCGATGTGTACCCGAGGAAGAGATTTCTTCCATCCTCCAATTATGTCATTCGTCAGCTTGTGGTGGCCACTTCAGACCACAACGAACAACAAGAAAGGTACTCGAATCTGGATTTTACTAGCCCGATTTATTTAGAGATTCATATGCCTTTTACAAAGCTTGGGATAGATGCCAATTTACAGGTAATATTGGTCACAAAAATGAGATGCCACAAACACCTGTGATAGTTTGTGAAATTTTTATATTTGGAGCATTGATTTTATGGGACCTTTTCCCTTGTCTTTTGGTAATCAATATATTTTACTTGCTGTTAGTTATGTTTCAAAATGGGTTGAGGCGAAAGCCACACGTATTAACGATGCTAAAGTGGTTGTTGATTTTGTTAAAGCAAATATTTTTGTTAGATTTGGCACACCGAAGGCTATCATTAGTGATCGTGGAACCCACTTTTGCAACCGGGTTGTGGAAGCATTGTTCAACAAATATGGCATCACTCATAGGGCGTCAACCGCTTATCACCCACAAACAAACGGGCAAGCCGAGTTGTCCAATACAGAGATCAAGAGCATCTTGGAGAAAACGGTGAACCCTTCACGCAAGGATTGGAGTACGCCCCTTGAGGAAGCGTTGTGGGCATATCGAACCGCTTACAAGACGCCATTAGACATGTCACCCTATCGACTAGTCTATGGCAAGACATGTCACTT
>JAOSBO010186923.1:0-44688 GCA_027563915.1 Erythroxylum rotundifolium
AACAATTAAATTAACAATTAAATACATATGAAACTAAGTCCTAAAACATGATGCAATTCACACTTATCACCTAAGAACCCACATAAGCAACAATTAAGCTTAAAAGCACGCATAAAAATTGAGATCCTTACCCCTAAACTTAAAATGTACATCGTCCCCAATGTAACATCAATTGTAAGAAATGGACCATTTAATGAAAATAGCAAATGTGAGAATGTAGATAAAAAATTTCACTTCCCTTGGGTTGCCTTCTAAGTTGCACCTTTTTTTATTTTCATTAGCTCAAATCCATGCTACTCTCACCAAGTGATTTCATTCACATCTTTAAATGCCACTTCCATATCCTCTATTTACAAACCTTCATAATACAGTTTTAGGAGATAACCATTCACCTTTGAATATCTTATCAGTTTTCAAACTTTGTATCTCTACTTCACCAAAAGGAAAGACATAAATAACAACTAACGAACCAACCTAACATGATCACAACTTACCTAGGAATAATTTGAGCTTGAAGTGATAGAGCATCACTTTCTGACCTATCAAAAAGCTTTTCCTTGAAATCATTTTGTCATCAAAAGCCTTCATTTTCTCTTCATATATCATTGTGTTCTAATAAGAGTCATTCCTATCTCCTCCAATTCTTGCAATGCAGCTTCCTATGCACACCTACATCATCCAAATTTATGCTGCATCTTTTTGTAGCTCAATATGCCTCACATAGTGTGTCATGATACTACTCAAAATAAATAGACCTACAACTACAGTAGTGGTTAGTTTATGTTAATTGCATAGAAAGTGTGTGTAAAGCATTTGAAATGAAAATAATCAGTGTTTAGGTCTACAAGGGTTAAATTAGTTTAATAAAAAAATAAAATAAAACTAAACTAGTGATGAAAAATTAAAGAAAACATGTAAAAATGATAAATGTATTGAATTCATTATGTACCCAGCTCTTTGGTTGAAGCTCAGTCTATACCTAATTAGACATGTTTCATTGAATTCTTACCTTCACACCTCTCTTTGAACTATTTTCATATATTAACAATAAGCTCCATTAACCATGGTTTTCTCTTTGGTCATATTTGATTAAAACACCCTAGTTAATTAAACTACTTATCTAACAACCTAAGAGATGCTCTCTAGAATTAATTGGAAAGCCACATTATGAATTAGGAAAACAAAGCAATCTAAGAAACAACCACATATGCTTGAGTCATTTAACCTAGTTTATGTTATAGATAATAATTTGAAACCATTAGTTGCCACTGATAAATTTCAACATAAAATTATGGATTATATTGAAATTCTAACAATGGGTTCATACACAAACAATCGAATGATAATGAGAAACACGATTATCCATACAAGAATAATCAAATAAATTAACATAGGATAATATAATCAATCCCTAAGAGAAAAAGAACAATAAACTCAATGAAAGATATGTAATCGAGTTCTTTGACATCGATGTCACCTCGGAACTGCTATTAGGAAGTCTAGTCCTCCATGGATCTTTCCATAGGTGAATGCTTTCGTCACCCTCTTCTCCTTCTCTTTAAAATGGATACTAGTCTCTCCAAAATACCTCTCCCAAAACCCTTCATATTTTCCTAAACAAAAACATAACATTTTTCGCCGTAACATGTTCTTTTTGTATTAAAATTTAGGGTTTTGAGTGAGCTGTCAAAAACTCAATGGGATTAGTAGTTGGCTTATGGCTGTGAGAGGTGTCTCATGTTGTGAGTTAACACGTACGGGTGTGAGAGGTGCCTCACACCCATCAAGGTGTGTCATGGGTGTGCAAGATGTCTCACACCTATAACACTTCCACGTATGGGTCTGAGTCATGTTCTACACTCCTCCTTTTGATGTTTTCAATATATATGTCATCTTTCTTGGCATTTTCTTGTCTTCTTTTGTTTTTAATCTTCTTCTTCTAGCTTCATTAAGACAAGTGAGTGAATCTACAAAAAATGGCTCGAATATATTGCTTTTTACTCATTTTAGATCCTTCTCTTCTGAATCATACTTAAAACCATATATGAACTAAAGTGAGTGTATTAAGTACTTTAAAGCATTAATCACTAGGTTTAATAGATTAAGTGTATCAAAAATTAAGCAAATATCAATGCCTTATGTTAAAACTCCACCAGAGTGTGACACATCTTCCCAAACACCAGTTTATATGGAGACATCATGGTTAGTGTCTTATAAGCTATCTGGTAAGCCTATAATGTGTCTTCTAACATATTCCATTCTTTTCTATTAGGCTAAACTATTTTCTCTAAAATTGATTTGATTTCTCAATTTGACACTCCAACTTATCCATTAGTGTGGGGATGATAAGAAGTAGAAACCCTATACATGATATAATATTTCTTAAATAGTGTTTCCATCACCCTGTTGCAAAAATGGGTTTCCTTGTTTCTGATGAGTACCTTTGGCATCCTAAATCTAGAAAGGATGTTAGTTTTAACAAAATCTATAGCCAATTTAGCATCGTTAGTTTTGGTGGCTTTAGCTTCCACCTATTTGAAAACGTAATTGACTAAAAGCAATATATAGTTAAAACCAAAAGATGGAGGAAAAGGTCCTATAAATTCAATACGCCAAACATAAAAAATTTTAGAGAAAAGAATAGGAGTTTGTGACAATGGACCCTTACGCGACAAGTTACCTAACCATTGGCACATATCATATGACTTATGAAAGATGTATGCATCCTTGAATAGTGAGGGCAAGCAGAAACTACTCTCCAAAAATTTATGGTTTTCCTATTTACTCCAATATGTCCTTCACACGTATATGAATGGAAAAAGGCTAAGATTGAAGGTATTTCACTTTTAGGAACACACCTCCTTTTGATTTGATTTGCACAATGCCTCTAAAGATATGGTTCATCCCAAACATAATAGTTCCCTTCATTCTTTAACTTATCCCTCTAAGCCATTGACCAACCAACATGTAATTTTTTAGTAACTAAGAAATTCAAAATGTCTGCATACCATGAGGTGTCCATTCAGTTGAAAATAGTTGTTTACCTAGAAATGTCTCTCTTAGAGGGATGTCTTCATTTTCTCTGATCAAACGACTAAGATGATCAACAAACACATTTTCTACCTGCGTCTTATCTCCTATCTCTAACTCAAACACCTAAAGTAGGAGAATCCATCTAATCAACCTTGATTTTTTGTGAGAAAGTATCATATAACTACATGATCAAAATAATAAATTACTTTAGCACAAAGCAAATATAACCGAAAATTTTCTAATTCAAAAACAACAAACACAAGCTTTTTTTGGGTTGTAGAATAATGTGAATGAGTTGAATTAAAAGTTTTTGAAGCATAATAGATGGCATGCAAAGCTTTGCCCACTCTTCATCCAAGAACTGCCCCCATTGTATAGACGCTTGCATCATACATGATCTTAAATGGGAGGCTCCAATTTGGAGTTCGAATCACCAATGGGGATGTTAACAACTCTTTAAGTGTGTTAAAAATTTCCTTACACTTATCATCAAACACGAAGGAGACATCTTATTATAACAACTTGCATAATAGTGGCGAGTGCATTAATCCAAATGGCATTCTTCAGTAAGTAAATATACTGAATGGTCTTACTAAAGGGGTTTTTTCTTGATCTCCCGGTGCGATTGATATTTGAAGATAATCTGAATATCCATCTAGAAAGTAATAATGCTCATAACCAACAATCTCTTAAGCATTTAGTTAATAAAAGGAAGAGGCAAATGGTCTTTAAGAGTCACGGAGTTCAATTTCCTATAGTCAATACAAAGGCTTAACTTGGGTGGGAACTAACTTACCTTCCTGATTGGCCGCAACTGTGATTCTAGACTTTTACCACCTAAACAACACTTACCCACTTACTATTGGAGATCAGGTAAATAACCCCAATGTCAAGAAGCTTTAGCACTTCCTTCTTCATGACTTCCATCATCAGAGAATTCAACTGCTTGTCTTACGCACTTGGCATCTTCTTCTAACAAAATGTGATGCATGCAATAGAAGGTTTATTTATTAGATATTTGCACTGATGGCCTTCTTATGCTCCCTCAACATTCGAACCAACCTGGCTTCTTATTCATAAGTCAACTATGCTTAAATGATAACTGGGAGAGTTTTCTTATCTCCCAAATAGACATACCTGAGATGTGAGGGGAGTGGCTTTAGTTTCATTTGAGGTGCCTGCACATTAGAAGGTATCATCTTCTTACAAGGTTCAAATAAATACGTGGAGGCCAAATCATAACTTTTTGGAGAGTGGTCCAATGATTTCAAAGTAGCTCCCACTTTAACTAGTTCTTCTCTCACTTCAACATCATCATTGCCTTATGATTCCATATGCTTAGCTAAGACTATTTCTAAGTGATCCTTGTAACTCAGTTTAAACATTTCCTATATCAAAGGATCAATCACATAAACAGAGAAAATAGATTTATCCTCATGAGGATGTTTCATGGCATCAAAAATGTTAAAATGAATCACTTCCCCATCAAATTGCATTATGAGGGTTCCCTTATGAACATCTATCTTTGTTTGAGCTTTGTTGAGAAATGATCTTTAGAACAAGATAGGTATTGGATTGCATGAAGTTTTATCATTCATATGAATAACATAAAAACCTGTTGGAAATACCAACTTATTTACCTGCACCAAAACATCCTCAACTATTAGGGTAAATGTCAGTGTGGTCAATTAACTATATGATAATAATTATTTATTTCAAAGAGCCTAGATTTAAGAAAGAATAAATTTAGTGACGTATAATATTAATTGAAGCTTCTAAATCTAAAATAGCTCAGTTAAACACAATATTACCCATTTTGTAAAGAATAGTGAACATACCTAGATCTCGACATTTTAGAGGTATCTTCTCTTAAAAATGGCAGCCATATTCTCATCACCCATCATTAACTTTTCATCAACTCTTAGCCTTCTTTTATATGTACACAGTTTCTTGAAGAATTTTTTGTACCTAATGTTAGAGTAGTGCACTAAAGGAAATCGTCTTTAGTGTGTTTTGTACAAAGTTATGTAAAGACTTTATTTTCAATAATAAAGAAAAGAATATTTCATAAATTTGGTTTTCAATATTTGTGAATCGATATTGATCTATAAGCAAATTAATGAAGTCCATGATATATGACATAGCATGAAGGAAATTATGATGTGATCATATTACTGAGATTCCTATCATATGCAATTATGTCAGTATATAAATTATCCCTAGTCATTGGATTAATGAGACTGGACATCGTTAATTCGGATAGAATAGCACAAGTCAAACTCCCTAATTTGATTAATCAGTGGATCTCAGAAACTGTAAACATGAGATGTTTAGAGTTGAGATGTGGATACTTACTAGAGGTAATAAGTACATTGGATGATTTACCATGAGATCATCACATGGATGTCCTATTGTAATGTCAGTGGTAATCTCATCATAGCAATGGTGGAAGTTTCCTTAGACTTAAGGTACTCAAGGATATCTTGGATACTGATTCTGTGCTTTGACTCCATTCCTTGTTACCTTGCAAAGGTAGCTTATAAGGTGGTGATTGGGTACAACATCACGTATTGGAAAGTAATTGAGTAGCCAATAGAGGATTCACCACTTCTGTGATAGCAGAAGATGATACCCATGACCTCTTATCGGGGTTCATTACTTGGAAATCTCTAGCTAGAGTACAATTATCATGAAGAATGTCTTCATTGACATATAGAGTAATGAGTCCTCAGATGAGAACTATTATCGCTTGGGCTAGATTTGACGTACTTAATCTAATAAGAGTTGGCACTTTGCCCATAACCAAGTGGGGTATAGCATGGTAAAAGGACGAATTACACAACATTGTCTATGAGAGGGTTCTTGAGACGGTTCGTGACAAGCAGGAGTTCATTCAACAAACCACTTACTTTCAGGTAAATTAAGGGTCATGATGTGTTCCTAGACGCCGCTCATGACTTACTTGGATTAAGTATTAATCTAAGTGGCCAACATAACTGAGAACCTAGTGGGTCACACGCTTAAGAGTAATTTGGAGGATTCGTTAAATGATTTTAGATAGAGATCCATTATTTGGACAGCAAGAGAACCAAATAGATCCTGATGAGATTGGGATATGTCCTAATGAGATCATGATGTCCATATTGCTGAAATTGGTCCCAGGTGTTTTTATCATACCTGGGACCCGATAAGACTGATCCCAATGTGACTGGACCACCTCAGCATTTATATATATATATAAAGGTGTGTGTAACATGGAAGTAAAGAGGAGAAGGCTTCTCTAGTAAGTCATGCATTTAATGTCTTTAATTATAAAAGAAAAAACCATAAAAGACAAAATGGAAAAGCACATAAGATGATGTGAATCGTGAAGATGAATTAGTAATCTTCTTCTTCACGATTTCTTACCCAACTCTCTCATCTTCTTGCTCTCCTTTTTTCTTCCATGATCTTGCTCTCCATATAACAAAGAAAAGAGCTAGCACTCTTCTTTGAAGCCCAAAAGAAACTCAAAGAGACTGTGCCAAAACTAACCTACTTCCATTGTAGCAAGACTGGCCACTAAAAGAGAAACTATAATGTCTAATTGGAGTCCTTGAAGAAGAAGCAGGCATCAGATGCCCCGACTCCTTCAGGTATGTTTGTTATTGATGTTAATACTATTTCTGATCATAATATATGGGTATTAGATACTGGTTACGACTCACACATATATAATGATATGCAAGGCCTCAGGGACAGTAAATAGTTCATAAAGGGAGAACTAGACCTACACGTGGGCAATGGAACAGAAATTGCTACATTAGCCGTAGGTAGTTTTTTTTTTCACTCTCCAGTGGGCTTGTAATTAAACTGGATGGTTGTTATTTTGTAACTATTTTAGCAAAGAAAATATTATCTATTTCTTGTTTAAATAAAGTTATTTTCCATTTGAATTTTAATAGCAATGGTTGTTTTATTAGTTTGTATGGCATGCTTTATGGTACTTATACATTATGCAATAGGATTTACATTTTAGATATGCCACATCCAATTATGAATGTCAATGACATGAAAAGACAAAAAGGAGATAATTTAAAATCAATATATTTATGGCATTGTCACCTTAGCCATATAAATGAGAGACGTATAGCTAAACTCCATAAAAGAGTTAGTTTAGGGTCATTTGATTATGAATCATATGACATGTGTAAATCATGTTTATTAGGAAAGATGACTATGTTACCCTTTAAAGGAAAAGGTGAATGAGTGACTGGAGTATTGGACCTAATACATTTAGATGTATGTGGTCTAATGTCCATCCATGCCAGGAGTGGTTTTCTTTACTTCATTAACTCTATTAATGATTATTCTCAATATAGGTATCTGTATTTGATAAGATACAAATATGATGTATTTAAAAAGTTCAAACAATTTAGAAATGAAGTAGAAAACCAACTTGGGAAGGGTATCAAGACACTACGATCTGATCGAGGTGGGGAATACTTAGACATAGAATCTTTGGATCACCTCAGAGAGAATGAGATTTTATCTCAGTGGACTCCACCTTACATACCACAACATAATGGTGTGGATAAAAGGAGAAATTGAACCTTGTTAGACATGATACGGTTGATAATGGGCTTCGCAAATTTACCAAAATCCTTTTGGGGGTATGCACTCGAGACAACTATTTATTTACTAAACAATGCTCCATCAAAGGCAGTTGATGTTACTCCATATAAGATGTGGACTAACAAAAAACCCTATCTTTCTCATTTTAAAGTTTGGGGTTGTCCCGCTTATATAAAGTGAATATAGTCAGATAAGCTCGATGTAAAGTCTGACAATTGTTCGTTCGTTGGATATCCTAAAGAAAAAATGGGATATCAATTTTATCATATTGAGGAACAGAAAGTGTTTATTTCAAAGCATGTTGTCTTTTAGAGAAAGAGTTTCTTTTAAAAGAAAAAAGTGAGAAAAAATTGAACTTGAAGAAGTTCAAGATGCTCGAACAAACTCGGATCAACTACCAAAACTTGAGTGTGAATCCTATAGATGAAGTAACAATTCAACCTTCTTCAGTACAGGAAGTTTGTAGGTCATGTAGGATACACTCTATTTCCGAGAGATATGGATTTCACGTGATTGAACAGAATTACGTATTGCTAATAGAAGATAATGAGCCTACTACCTATGAAGAGGTTCTAAAGAGTTCAGAGTCTGAGAAATGGCTTAACGTCATGAAAGTAAAAATGGATTCTATGTATGAAAACCAAGTTTGGACTTTGGATGAGATACCCAAAGGAATAAAACCCATAAGGTGTAAATAGGTTTTCAAAAAGAAAACCGATATAGACGGTAATGTGATTACCTATAAAGCAAGGCTTGTGGCCAAAGGTTTCTGTCAAAGACAAAGAATAAACTACGGTGAGACCTTTAGCCCAGTAGCAATGCTTAAATCCATTAGGATACTCCTAACTATTATCACTCATTATGATTATGAGTTATGACAAATGGATGTGAAGACCGCTTTCCTAAATGGAAATCTAGTCGAGGATGTGTATATGACATAACCAGATGGCTTCATCTCCTATGATAGCGATAAGGTATGTAAGCTTCAGAAATCTATCTATGGATTGAAACAAGCATCCAGGAGTTGGAATATCCACTTTGATGACATAATCAAAGAGTTTGGTTTTTCACAAAATCCGAATGAACCATATGTCTATAAGAAGGTTAATGAGATGACATAAAATATATGTATTCCTTATGCTCTATATAGATGACATATTATTACTAGGAAATGATGACTCTATGCTACAATCTGTGAAGATATGGTTGTCCAAACAATTTGCTATGAAAGATCTTGATGAAGCAACTTATATCCTTGGGATAAAGATCTATAAAGATAGATCAAGAAGGTTGGTCTTTCACAATCAATATATATAGACAAGATGCTAATGATGTTTAGCATGGAGTAGTCTAAGAGAGTATATCCTCCCATCACTCATAGGATAACATTCTTGAAATCTATGTCTCCTAAAATAAAAGATGAAAGGACATGCATTAATATGATCTTGTATGCATCTGCAGTAGGATTTATCATGTACTATATTCTTGGTAAGGGTCACTGGGTGGTTGTCAAGAACATCCCCAAGTATTTGCGAAGGACTAAGGATGTTTTCTTGATATACGGAGATGGAAATGTAAAAGTGAGTAGGCATATAGATGCCAGTTTTCAATATGATAAAAATGATTCCAAATCACAATTAGATTATATATTCACATTGAACGGCGGTTCAATCAGTTGGAAAAGTTCCAAATAAGAGACGACTATAGATTCAACAACTAAGGCAGAGTACATTGTGCCTTTAAACACAACAAAGGCAGCAGTTTGGATCAAGAAGTTCATTATTGAACTTGGTGTGGTTCCTAGCAGTGATCGACCTATACAATTGTATTGTGACAATAATCGAGCTATTGTGTAGGCAAGAGAACAAAGGTCTCATCAACAGTCCGAGCACGTACTTCGCAAATATCATCTAATTAGGCAGATCATTGGTCGAGGTGACGTACAGATAAAGAGAATTCCTATTAATCATAATATTGTTGATTCGTTGACGAAGCCATTGTCACATAATAGCTTTAATTCTCTTATACTCGCCTATAGTATTTAAATATCAAAGCGATTGGCTTTAGGTTAAGTAGGACATTTGTTAGAGTAGTGCCCTAAAGGCAACTGCCTTTAGTGTATTTTATACAAAATTGTGTACAAACTTTATTTCAATAATAAAGGAAAGCATATTTCATTAATGTGGTGTTCATTATTTATGAATTGATATTAATTTTTATGCAAATTAATGAAGTCCATGATATATGACATAGCATAAACGAAATTATAATATGATCATACTATTGAGATTCCTGTCATGTGTAATTATGTCAATATCTAAATTATCCCTAGCTGTAGGATTAATGAGACTGGACATCGTTAATCCAGATAGACTAGCACATATCAAACTCCTTGATTTGATCAATCAATGGATCTTAGAACTGCAAAAATGAGATGTTTAGAGTTAAAATGTGGATGCTCACTAGAGGTAGTAAGTACATTGGATGACTTACCATGGGATCATCATATGGATGTCCTATTATGATGTCAGTGATAATCTCATCATAGCAATGGTGCAATTATCCTTAGACTTGAGGTACTAAAGGATATCTTGGATACTAATTTTGTACTTTGACTTCATTCCTTGTTGCCTTGAAAAGGTCGCTCATAGGGTGGTGATTGGGTACAACTTGAGGTATTCAAAAGTAATTGAGTAGCCAATAGAGGATTCACAACTTATGTGATAGCAGAAGATGATACCCACGACCTCTTATCTGGGTCATTACTTAGAAATCTCTGGCCGGAGTACATGTGTCATGAAGCATGTCTTCATTGACATATAGAGTAATAAGTTCCAGGATGAGAACTGATATCAGGTAGGCTAGATTTGACGTAGTCAATCTAATGAGAGTTGACATTTTCCCCATACTCATAACCAAGTGTGGTATAGCATGGTGAAAGCATGAATTGCATAGCAATTATCTGTAGGAGTCATAAGACAGTTTGTGACGAGCATGGGTTTGTTCATCAAACCACTTACTATCTGGATAATTAGGGGTCATGTTGTGTCGATAGACGCTGCTCATGACTTGCTTGGAATAAGTGTTAAACTAAGGTGCCAACATAACCAGGAACCTAAGGAACACAAGCATAAGAGTGACTCGAAGGATTCGTAAAATGCTTTGGGATAGCAATCCATTATTTGGAGATCAAGAAAACCAAATGGATCCCAATGAGATCGGGATATGTCTTGATTAGATTGTGACATTCACACGTTCTTCAATATCTAATCTTAAACACTAATAATCACATTAAAGCACTTCAAACACAAAATTAAAGCTTAATAGCATACTCTAACCTGCATAAGATTCAAAACAAAAATATCGAACCAACTAACACAAATGTAAACCTAAACAAGCCTGAATTAAGTAATTGAAAACTTAGAACATACTAGAATTCCTACTAAAACATCATGTAACCTACAGATATCAACAGTTGAGCTTCATTGTCATCTGAACCATTTTTTGTACATTTTATTGAAGCTACCTCATATCCTGTTGAAGTTGCTACATACCCTATTGAAATTGAAGATAGTTAGCAGTGAAAGTCTTGATAAATTCATCCAGAGATGTACTAAAATTGGAAGAGGAGGCTTATGGACTTGGTTGAAATTATTGTGATCCTTGTGCCCTATTCTGGAATAATTATGTTACCTATTCACCCCGTAACTTAAGTTGGGATGATCCCTCTAGCTATACATCCAGGAATACGGGTTTGAACTTCCTTCCTGCAGCATTCACATACTTCCTTGTTGAAATGTCAGACACTCATCAGTCGAATGGCTCTTGTTTGAACATATTCCACATATCTTTTACTTATGCCTTTCCAACTGCAATTTTTCTAACAAAAGATGTTAGCAAATAAAAACAATGTTCAATAGATAAAGTAATTACCTTGTTTACACGATAAACATCATTGCGAGTACTAAATTGTTAAGTATTAGCGACCATGTGCTTAAGTAAAATCCTAACTTTGAGGGGAGTCTTTTCACACAGTGCTCTACCACTCATCGCATCAATTAGACTCCTATCTATGATAGCAATACTTCATAGAAATAATGGATAAGAAGTTTCTTTAAAATGTTGCGATGCAGACAACTTGAACATAACTTTTTCAAGCATTCCTAATACTCATAAAAGTACTCATCTTTATATTATTTTATTCCACAATTTTCCTTCCGTATACTTATTGTCTTCAATGCTGAAAAATAGTGTTTCCAAAAATAGCCTCTTCATCTCTAGCCAAGTGTTCCCACTCTCACAAGGTAGGTCAATCAACCAATCCTTCATTGCAACTTTTAATAAGAACAGAAAAGCCCTTAACATGATTTGCTCATTTGTCACCCTTGGAGGCTTCATACTCGGACACATCATATCGAATTCCTTAAGATGGTTATATGCATCCTCACCTGCAATACCATAAAAATTAGGCACAAATGTATTAACCCAAACTTAAGTTCAAAAGTAACATGCTCAGTAAAATTAGGAAGTGTAATGCATAATGGCCTTTTGGTTAAGTTTGGAGTAGTCAACTCCCTTAGTGTTCTCGGATTTTCCATTGTTTCTGCAAGTTTAAGTTTTTTTTCCTACTTTTGAAGTTGTTCTGATTTGCCTTATTAATCTCCGTAATGTCCTCTCAATCTTTGGGTCAAATTGTATAGATTTTATGTGAGGAGATCTCATAACTACCATACACCAACACTAACTAATGTTTAAAGATTAAAAAATAACTAAAAGAAATGATTATAACAAATTTATACACAAAACAACAACTAAAATCAAAAATAAAATTAAATCACCTCATTCCTTGGAAATGATGCTAAAATTTGGGAGTGTGTGTCAAATTCATTGTAAATTTACCTAACTCCACACACTAAAAATTTGTAGTTTTGATGAGTTAGGATCATATCCATAGAGAATATATGATTCACTCTTGCAATGATAAAAATTGATGTTAAGGATTAAAAAGGGGTTTTTGATTGGATGTATTTGAGAAAACAAAATAAAATTAAACTAATGTAAGAAATTTAATGAAAATAGTAAAAAATGATAAAATTGATGAATATTTGTTAAACCTAGTTCATGGATCAATCTCAGCCTACAGACAATTAAACACTTTTCATTGTTAAAATGCTTTCAAGCCTCTTATAAGACCTTGATGGTCAACTAACAACAATCCAGCCTACAGACAATTAAACACTTTTCATTGTTAAAATGCTTTCAAGCCTCTCATAAGACCTTGATGGTCAACTAACAACACGTTTTGCTAATCCTGGTTTTCCTTTAGGATGTGTTTAATTAAGATAAGCTCGCTAATTAACCTAACTACCAAATAACCTATAACATGTGCTTTAGATTTAATTGGGTAGCTGCATTATGTGGAAAACGAATCAATATAGACAGTAACCTTATAAGCTCGAGTGACGTAGCCTAAGTTACGTTGTTCCTAATAATTCAAGGCCATTATTGGCTATTATCGAATCGTAAACACGATAATTATGGATTTTATTCAAGATTCTAGCAATAGGTTTGTAATAAAACAATCCCATGGATGAATTAAGATAATCTTTAAAATAACCAAGTTAATCAACATTGAACATCAAAAACAATTCGAAAACAGAGGTTTAATATTAAACAATGGAAAGATATGCTTAATTGTGAATTTTGCATAGATTTCACCTTCAAACTAATGTCAAAAAGTTTAACCCTCCATCTTCTTCGTGAGTCTCCAAGAAATAGCTACTATCATCTTTCTTTCTCCCATGTGAAGAATGAATAGTTTTTTTATAACATAATGTATTTATAGTGAAAACTAGGTTGGCAAAAAGTCACAAACTTGACTTGTATTGTCACGACTGTGACTAACCTTCATAGGAGGCTCACAGCTATGAGCCATGGTGTCAGGGGTGTGACATGGGTGTCACGTCCATTACAAACTATATGACACCCATGATTAATTTGTTATAGGCATAACATGAGTCTGACGGCTATAACTAATTTTCCATAGTCGTAAGATACATCTCATGACTATGACTTTTCTTTTCTTCATTAATTTTAGCACTTTTTTTCTCCTTTTGCTTTAATCCTTCTCCTTCTTGTTCCATGAAGACAAATGAATGTGAACCTCAAAAAGATGGCTCAACGAGTATGATTTTGGCTCACTTTGTCTATTATGCTTCCAAAACACATATTGATTTTCATGTCGCTCTATTTAGGTAAAAATAATTGGATTAATTATATGTGACCCAAATAATGAACCAAATAATGTCATTCAGAGTCTAGACCATTTATTACTCCAAAAACTCATTTGTCGCACTATTTTTGGTATAAGTCAGAGTAACAAATTCTAAAAAGGATTCATTCTTACTTTTGTGTATAAAGCACAAATTCAATGTCTACACATTGTCCCACATTTTTTAAACAATAATTGCTTCACTTATTAAAAAAAGTAACTTTTTACGCATGAGATTTTCAATCACTACTTTGTCTCAATAGCATGGAGTTGTTGTTGATGTACTAACCCTTGTTTTTTTAGAAAGATTAAACAATACTCACCTGAGTAAGGATAAGATTTTAGAGTCTTATGGTATGTAACTATGAGATCCAAGCTCTAAATCTAAAGTTAAACATAGGACAAGACATATAGGATCTAGTTTCACACTGCCATTAATAAAGTTTTAGTTGAAAAACTTTCATTACTACAAGTATACGGATCATATCTTATAATATAAAAAGTATCTATCATATGGATTGTAGTAGTCACTTAAAAATTCTTATAACATTTTTTATGGTAAAAATAAGATAAATAACTAAGAAACTAATACTAAATAATGAAATAAGTAACATTTTAATGATTTATTAATCAATGATGAAAACTATGAATTACTTTCTATCCTTATGTGTTTTCAATTTACCTTATCGATCTAATCCTACTTGATTGATAGGTAACTAATGAACAATTAATTCATAAAGTTGATTCTTACTCACTTTGATTCATGATGAGAATACTAAAATAGTTAACCAATTTATCAAGACTAAAGGAAAATTTTGACAAAATCTATATCTATATCTCCTCTAGCATCTAGAATGGAGAAGAAACTATTAGTTTAACAGGGCCCAATGTTTAATCTCCTCCATTCAATGTTTAGAAGTACCCATCATAATAAATAAGCTAATTATACTGATTGCATACTTTTTGGCATAGCCTAAAAAGATAATTAAAGAGATAGAAAGATGCATTAAACAATTTTTACTAAGGAAACCCCAAAAATTCAAAAGTGGAGGAGGAAGAGCTTTATCTTACTAAAGATGAAGGGTGGCTAGGGCTGGTTCCTCTAATGACTATGTAGAAGGTGCATATAACCAAGAGAATTTGGAGGCCATTCAAGGATATGGAAAGTCTATGGTTTAAGTGGATTAATTAATATTTCTTGAAGGATAAAAGTTTTTGGCAATTGGAGTAAAATAACGAAAATTCGTTATGTTGTAAATAGCTACTCAGTATGAGGGACCAAGTTTATCTATGGATTAAGCAACATATTGGTAATGGAGAGTCAACCTAGTTTTGGTTTGATAACAGGAATGAAATGAGCCCTCTATATAGTATAAATGAAGTGCAACATTTGGCCAATAAGATTCAAGCAAAACCTAAAGTCAGTAGCATCATTCAAAACAGAGTTCGGAGTTTTAATATAAAGGGGTTGATAGCTTGCAAAGTTGATTACCAAACTGTCAACCTAATGGTAAAGAGGATAAGCCTCTTTTGTTAAACAATAACTTCCTAGACTTTAGCAACACTTTTTATTATATTCTCATTAGAGCTACCTATCCTAAATTTCCCTTGTATGACTTAATATGGAAGAGTACACTATCCCCCAAGGATGCAGTCATCAGCTTGCTAGGCATAAAGAATAGTTTGAAAACAAAAAGTAAGTGGATGGAAATGAAGTTTTAATCCCAGGTGTTTATTGTGTAAAAGTGAGATAGAAAGACTACCTCACCTATATTTTCAGTGTAGAGTTTCCCAAGTCATTTAGCTTTCATCCAAAGCACTTTATGGAAAAAATGGATGGATATAATCTAATAGGCCATAGGAATGATTATCACAATGAAGAATGATAGGATTATCCTTAAAACTACTCTATGTTGTACCATAGTACACAATCTAGAGGGAAAGAAACAATAGGCTATATAAAGGAATGAAGATGGAAGATCAAATTCTAGGTGACTCAATTGTTAATTAGATTAGCGCACAATAATCCAAAATTAGCCAAAGAATGATGACACTCTTGAATGTATAAAGTTATTTATTGGATTGGAACCTTGTCATTATAATTGCTTGAGAGTTAAGTTTGAACTCTTTGTCATTGTATTTTTTTCAAGCTCAGTCTGAGTTAATAAAATAATTTTTTCATCTTCCGAAAAAAATAAAAACTTGGATGTCTCTTCAATTGCTTGTTAATTGGATGTTTATAGGTCTACTAAGGTCTTAGCTCTTGCTATGCAACACAACACAAGTGATCCAATCCAATCTATCAATTTAAAACTAAATCCAAAGTAATAAAAATCACAATCATATTTCATTAAAGCAAGAATTTCAAGTTATAAAAATTAAATAAAGAGTAATTCTTGAAAAAGATTTAGAAACCCATAGATCTAACTCTAGATTCAAATTTAATCATCAATAACATTCAACAACAATAAGGTAATAAAATAAAATAATAGAGAATTAATTCTAGATGTCTTCTCTTCTTTGGCTTGAGCTAGAAATTGTAGCCTTTTTTCTTGAGATTTTTCTCTTTTATTCTCCTCTTACTGTGTTTTTCTAGCCATCAAGTGATGTCTATCTTTTCCTTATATACTTTTGAGTCTTCTAGGGTTTTTCTATTATTTTATTCCAAAAATAACCCTAAAATGTTAAATTTGTTAAAAAACTCTTGACTTGGAAAAGCTCCTTGGCACTACTCTTAACTCTTTGATATAATTATGCATCTCATGCATGATTATGCCAAAGACTTTTTAGCCAGCTACTTCTTCTTGCACAATCATGTATAGCCATGCACAATCATGCCAAGCATTATTCTCCATCGTTTTCTTCACTTTTTATTATCTCCACTTATCAGCAAACACATAAAAAACCCTTGGAATATATAATTAAGCTCAAATTCTTGTCTTAAACAACAATAAGTAAAACAAAGCATATAAAAACACTAACATTAACATAAATCTAGGTCCTAACCATTTGATTACTGTCTAAGAAAACAATAAAAACGCATTATGATTCATACCTTTCAACATTGCCACTCATAAATCTTTTCTTAACCCTAAGCAAAAATAAAAACATAAACGAAATAAAACACACAATCATTCAAAAATTAATGGTACTACAATTGCATTATTCTCATGAAATTATATTATCCACAAACATCAATCACTTAAAATGTTGGTCTCCGAAATTTTTTTGTTAAATTAAGCATAGTATTTCATGTAATGATCATGGAATTAGAAATTTTGCCTTAGAATAAATATTATTATTAAACATGATTTAAATAAATTATGAGGTCATGATAGAATAATTATTGAAGTTTAATTATTTATTATAGTGTTAGTAGGATTTTATTTCACTGGTTAGTTAAATTAAAGCAGTAAGAATGTATATAGGGTAATTATGGCATGTCACTTAAGTTTAAAAACCATAAAGCATTAAATGAAGGGTAGGGTGGACATTTCACACTCATTAAGGGTATAAGTGGAAGAGGAAAATGTTGTCTTCTTCATTAGATGAAAAAAACATGAAATAAAGGGAGAGAAGAAGTGAAAACATAAAAGTTCCTCTCCAGTGGGAAATATAGAGATCCTTGCAAACCTAGAGCCCCTGCAGTACTAACCAAAATGTTCCTCTCCAGACTATTTGGAATGGTTTGCTAGTCCTTCCAAATAATACAAAATTACCTTAGCCTACAATGTTTTAATATCTCCACTACAACCAGTTCCTTGGTACAAACTGGTTTGGTCCAAAAGCAACAACCCTAAGTGCTCCTTTATATTATGACTGGTGTTTCATAACAAGCTGCAAACTCGGGACAAATTATTTTACCTTAATACTCCCAACTTCTACTATCTATGTCTCTCGGATAATGAAACCATCCACCATTTGTTTTTTGACTGCCCCTTCTCCAAAACAGTGTGGGAACATTGCCTAATTCACTTTCATATTTCCCTCCCTACCAACACAACCAACCATTCCATCCCTTTATGATATACTCAATCCTTATATACCATTGACAATACCCTATTCCCTATCCTTCTGTCCACTACTGTATATAATATTTGGAAGGAGTGGAATCAAAGAGCTTTTAATGATGATGAAGTCAAGGATGAGGGGAGCCTATATTCCCAAATAATCTTCCAAGTTATGGAGACTCTTAGCTCTACCATAGTGAGGAGGTAATAGTCATAATTTCTTGTTACTTGTTATTGGTCACTCAATCTTTTCTGTAGGTTCTGATCATTCTAAGCACCACAACCATGGTGATCCATTTCTTTGGAGTATTCAAGCTTTTAAAGGCCAATAGAATCCCCTATCTCTTTCAGTACCTAAGGAATTTCGAGTAAAGGAGAGATTTCTGATCAACAAGAAGGCTAACTCAATCGAGGCACAAGCACTGTGTTATACGATGGAGGAACACATATTCAAGTGCATCTTACCAGCTCCACTCATGTAGAAGAGTTTAGTTTTTAGGGAAATTAAGAGAGCAACGTGGTCTGATTTTTTCTTCGATATGATTGCTTGCAAGTATCTTTTTTCATTTGTGATCGTACATAGTTGTTTCAGGTATTTTAAGAGGTAGATTGGACTCTTTTCTTGTACCTACTGCTAGTTCTTTATAGAGGTTGCTCTTCTTGTGTCATAAGGAGAATTGCATATAAGGCGTTCTCGTGAGATATGCATAACTTTTTTTTGTTCTTTTTTATCATTTTTAATTATTGATTTATAAAAAAAACATAAAAGAGAAAGAAATGTGAGGGAGGGTTTGGCCATTAGAGAAAAAGGAAGAAGACAAAGCTTAGGTTTCATCTTTTCTTAGTTTTCAAGAGTGCATTTGAGATTATTCAAGAAGAGGGGAAAAAAAAGGAAGAGAAGAGCTTCTAATTAAACCAAAAATCTCTTTGTTTAGTAAAGATTCCTGGTAAGCCCATTTTTAATCCTTTGGAATTTGGAAGGAATTTTGATTCATGAAGCTTAAGAATTATATGGGTTTAAGTATTCTAGAATCAATTTTTAGTAAATATGCTAGTTTAATTCCCAATTTGTATTCCCATTGAATTGGATTTTTTTGCCAATGATAAAGGAAGCCAAGAAAGGTAAGAGGAGCAAGAGGAGGGGCATTTTTAAGCAAGGAATCCAGGTGGGTTACACGTTTATAGTTTGAGTCATAGAGCCATGAATATTTTCCTAATTAATAGATTTAAATGATTTCAATTGCTTTATAAATGTTGCACTTATTACTTCTTAAATGATTTAAGTAATTGCTACACATTTGGTACATGAATCTTGATGATGATTCATGAAATGATGATGGAAATTGTATTTGAATTTATCATGCTTATGGAAATCATTTTCCTGAGATGTGCCTTTCTGAAATATGCTTACAATTTATGAAATTTGGGTTTGTGGTGTCCATCATGTTATGTCACGTGCACAATGACCATGTTAAAGGCTTCTCCCACCTGCCTGCTAGTGGCATAAGCATTATTACACACTCCCTCATGTTTATTGGAGCTTTGCAAGAACTCCCTCATGTATATGGCTTAGTTGAAAGGCTTCTCCATCATGTTTATAAGGACTACCGAAACCATTATGCTTGCTTAGGTTGTTTATGATTTGCTTAACAAGTTTGAGAAATACATGTGTTAATTTTTTTATGATTTGTTTTAAAAGTTTGCGAAATACATGTCTTATGTTGTTTATGATTTGTTTGACAAGTATGAGAAATATATGTTTTATGGTTTCAATGCATTTTACTACTGTGGTCAATATTTTCAATGATTTTGCTTATTTCTCTGCTATAAACTTTTCTCCCACTAACTTTTAGCTTACCCCCTCCCCCTTCCTCCCCATCTCTAGGTGACGAGTAAGATGTCGAGAGTCAAAGCACCACACCAAGTCTGCATATTTTTGTATTTAACTTAGTATATAGAAACTTAAGACTTTAGCCGCATTTCAAGTATTACCCAATCATATATATTTTATATTTTATATTTTTATTTCGTATTTTGTACTATGAGTCCAACGATGCATTTATGTCTTGAAATGCCCATTAAAGCTTTGTAAAACTACACTCTTTTGAAGCTAACAAAATATATTTATGTTTTTCTCATGAATTTTTAGGCTTTTAGATTGCATTTTCAGGCATTCATAGAGGTAAAATATGTGTTCTGACTTCATGGGAAAAAATGTATTAATTTAGGCTGATTTGGATAAAGTTGTCTGCTTAAAAGTTGTAGTTTATCCTCTTAGCTTTCCAAAGATATAAAGTTTGTAATTCTTAAACATCGGATTTAAAAGATAAGACTTTTTACAAGTTAGTGACGCTGCACAAGGTGCATATTGGACACTTTATAGCCTTTTCTAACTTGATCTAAACAACCCTACAGAGTGATGCACTCACATTTGTCTTAGGAGTTAGAATCTAGAAATGGGGTCTAACATTATGGTATCGAAGACTAGGTTTAAGAGTATCGTAGGTATAAAATGGGTCATTTTAAAATATGAAATGAACATGCATTGATTTAAATCAATAACATGCATTGTTTTTTTGTATTGTTTCAACTAATTTGAAATTGTTTTACATGAAGCATAGCTTAAGAAGGTTTTACATGCATGGTTTTGTTTGGGGAAATTTTTTTGAAGCCTTTAGGAAGAAATACTTCTTAAAAGACTATATCCAAGATAAGGCAAGAGAATTCTTAAACCTCAAACAGAGGGACATGAGTGTGAGTAAATATGAGCTAAAGTTCAACCATCTTTCAAGGTATGCGACCAACATTGTTGAGAATAGGGAGGATAAGTGTTGTAAGTTTGAGGGAGGACTTCATTTGGGGATCAAGGAGAAACCATTGATCCATAAATTTTGTTACTACAAGCTGTTGGTAGATGTCGCATTCTAAGATGAGAAAATAGAGAATATAAAGTATGAAGTAAACAGGAAGAGGAAGAACCCGGAGAAATCTTCCAAGAAAGGAATGACTACCCCCATGCTTGAGATGAGTATGAGGACTTTCCACACGCATAGCGAAGTGGGGAGCAGTGGCTTTAGTAAGAACAAGCAAGCTAAGGCAACTTCAGTGCAAGCCTCAACTGTAGGAGGCAATAGAAGGATGGAGAGGAGTAGGTATACGAACCCCCAATGTGAGCATTGTAGGAAGTTTCACAGAGGAGAGTGCTTCAAGTTACTAGGAGTATGTTTCTGATGCAAAGAGAGCAGACACATGGTTAGGGAATGTCCCTAAGCACTAAGGTAAGATTATCATAGATGCAAGCACCAAAAAGAGCTAAAATAGTAGGAAAAAAGCCAGCCCCTGAGGTAGAAAGTTCTGGAGCAGAAAAGAAGGTTATTCCTCTAGGAAGGCCAAGGGGTAAAGCACAGGTAAGGGCATTTTCCATGACCAGAGATGAAGCTGTAGCTGCACCTGAAGTTGCTATAGGTACGACTCAATTATCTAATTCGGAAGTATATTTTTTGATTGATTCTGGCTCCACACATTCTTTTATTTCTTGAAGCATGACATTACATGTTAATTTGGTACCATTAGATACTCCTTTGATTGTTAGTACCCTGTAGGGAGGAATGTAATAATAAGTTAAGCATATAGAGACTGTGAGCTCTTATTTGATGGTGCTAGAATGGTAGTGGACTTAATGCCTTTAGATTTGAAGGGCCTAGATGTTATACTCAGAATGGATGCCTTGGACAAAAATCATACCAAGTTAGATTATAGCCTCAAAGAGGTAGAATTTCATATTTGAAAGGGTGAGACGATTACTTTTATGGGAGACAGAAAAATACCATAACCAAGAATTATTTCAGCTTTGCTAGCTGACAGGATGATGAGAAAAGGGTGTGAAACCTTCTTGGCACACATTGTGGACACCAAGGTGAACAAAGGAAAGTTAGAAGATTTTCCAATTGTGAGAGAATTTCTAGACGTGTTTTCAAAAGACTTACCTAGTTTGCCACCAGTAAGGGAAATCGAATTTACCATCGATTTGATTCTAGGTATCACACACATTTCCATACCACGGTATAGAATGGCTCTAGCTGAGCTGAAGGAGATTAAGGAACAGTTGGGAGAACTATTAGAGAAGGGGTATATAAGGCCAAGTTCGTTGCCATGGAGAACACGGGTTCTATTTGTTAAAGAGAAAGACAGAACATGGCCCATATGCTAACTACCAGAGGCTCAATAAGGTGACCATTAAGAACAAGTATCCTCTGCCACGAATCGATCATCTATTGGACCAGTTGCAATGAGTAAAGGTGTTCTCCATAATTGATCTCAAGTCAAACCATCATCAGCTCAAAATCAGGGAATCTAATGTGCATAAGGCAACCTTTAGGACACATTATGGGCATTATTGAGTTTCTAGTCATGCCATTTGGATTGACCAATGCTCCAACTGCATTCATGGATCTCATGAATAGGGTATTCAAGGAATATCTAGACCAATTTGTCATAGTATTTATAGATGACATTCTGGTTTATTCCAATAGTGATGAGGAACATGAAGAACATCTAAGGATAGTATTGCAACACTAAGGGAGAAAGAGCTTTATACCAAATTCAGTAAGTGTGAATTTTGGCTTCATAAGGTGATATTCCTTGGACAGGTGATTTCAAAGGATGGGGTATATATCGATCTGAGGAAAATTGAAGTAGTGGTGAAATGGCATGCACCAAAGATAGTGGCACAAGTGAGAAGCTTTCTAGGTCTAGCAGATTATTATAAGAGGTTTGTTAAAGGATTCTCCATAATAGCTGCTCCAATGCCCAAGTTATTAAGTAAAAATAAAAAGTCTATCTGGAGTGATGAATGTCAAAAGAGCTTTGAGGAGCTTAAACACAGATTGACAAGTGCTCCAATTCTGACTTTGCCTATGGGAGATGAGGGATATATAGTTTATAGTGATTCTTCAAGAAAGGGTTTGGGTTGTGTGTTAATGGAAGGAGACAAGTTGATAGCATATGCCTCGTGGCAACTAAAGCCTTATGAATTAAATTACTCGACCTATGATCTAGAATTAGCAGAAATAATTTTTTCCTTGAAAATTTGGAGACATTATCTGTATGTAGTTCAGACGAGGATTTTTACAGATCATAAAAGTCTCAAGTACTTACTGAGCTAGAAAGAGTTGAATTTGAGACAGAGAAGGTGGTTAGAGTTGCTTAAGGATTATGACTTGATGATTGAATACCACCCAAGCAAGGCAAATGTAGTGGTCGATGCGTTGAGTAGGAAATCCCCCATAGTCCATGTTCAAACAATTTATCTACCATTTTTGGAAGAGATGGCTAATTGCATTATTGCTAATTTTAGAGTGAGACTAATACTCAGAGAGAAAGTTAAGAAGTTACAAGAACAAGATGCATATTTTAACAAGCTCTGAGAAGAAATTAAGAATGGCAAGTAATCTAAAGTGGAATTAAGGGATGATGGATTTATGGTTGTAGGCCATTCTAAATGTCAAGGAGGTAAAGGATGAGATACTCGACGAGGTACACAATACGCCTTATGCCATGCACCTAGGTAGCATCAGGATGTACAAAGATTTGGAAGAGCATTTGTGGTGGAAAGGCATGAAGGTGGATGTAGCAGAATATGCAAGCAAGTGTCTAGTATGTCAATAAGTCAAGAATAAACATCAAGCACCTTCAGGCAACTTAAGGCCATTGTCCATTCCTCAATGGAAGTGGTAAAGGATAACCATGGATTTTTTTATGGTTTTTCCCAAGACCAGTCGGAAGCATAATGCCATATGAGTTATTGTTTCATGAAGTCAACCCATTTTCTAGCAATTAATCAAACTAACTTTGTGAATGTGCTAGCAAAGAAGCATGTTAATGAGACAGTGAGAGTACATAGGATTCCAGACTTTATAGTTTCTAACAGAGATCCCTAGTTCACTTCGAGATTTTATGAAAGCATGCAAGAAACTCTAGGACCAAGTTAAATTTTAGCACTACTTTCCATCCCCCAAATAGATGGTCAATCTAAGAGGACCATTCAAACCCTTGAAGGCATGCTCAGGGCATGTGTGATGGATTTCAATGGTGCTTGGGATGAGCACTTGCCATTAGTCGAATTTTCTTACAATAATTTGTACCACTCAAGCATTCAAATGGCTCCTTATAAAGCAATTTATGAAAGAACATGTAGAACTCCTATATGCTAGGATGAAGAAGGAGAAAGGAAATTAATAGGACCAAAGTTACTCCAGATGATAGTTGACAAGGTCAATCTAGTTAAGAAAGGCTTAAAGTAGCTCAAGATAGAGTGAAAAGCTATACTAATGCTCACCAAGAGGAAATGAAGTATGTAGTCAGTGAGAATTTCTTTCTTAAGACATCTCCTTAGAAAGGAGCCATAAGGTTTGGCAAGAAGGCAAATTGAGCCCAAAATACGTTGGTCCCTATGAGATTGTTGAGAGGATTGGACCACTGGCCTATAGATTGGCATTGCCACTAGAATTATCACAAATACATGATATCTTTCATGTTTTCATGTTAAGGAGGTATATATCATATCCCTCCCACATCATTTAGATCACCAAGGTTTAATCGAGAGATGATTTGACTTTTGAGGAGACTTTAGTGGAGATTTTAGACACTATAGAAAAGGTCCTCAGGAACAAGACAGTTCAACTGGTTAAAGTCCTGTGAAAAAACCATTCTAAGGAAGAGGCCACGTAGGAGCCCTTGAAGGCTATGAAGGAGAAGTATCCACACCAAAATTCTTTTAAAAAGGGGAAAAATGTTGGCCTTCAAATTTTTTTGTAAGTTAAGCACAATATTTTATGAAATGATCATGAAATTAGAATTTTTTTCCTTAGAATAAATAGATTTGTTAAGCATGATTTAAAAAAATTATGAGGTCATGGTGAATTATAATTGGAGTTTAATTGTTTATTATAGTGTTATGAGGATTTTATTTAAGTGGTTAGTTAAATTAAAGCAGTAAGAATGTATATAGGGCAATTGTCATATGTCACTTAATTTTAAAAACCATGAAGCATTAAATGAAGGGTAAGGTTGACATTTTGCACTCATTCAGGGTATAAGTGGAAAAGGAAAATGTTGTCTTCTTCATTAGATGAAGAAAATGTGAAATGAGGGGAGAGAAGTGAAAACATAAAAGAGAAAGAAAGGTGAGGGAGGGTTTGGCTATTAGAGAAAAAGGAAGAACACAAAGCTTAGGTTTTATCTTTTCTTAGTTTTCAAGAGTGAATTTGATATTATTTAAGAAGAGAAAAAGAAAGAGGAAGAGAAGAGCTTCCAATTGAGTCAAAAATCTCTTTGTTTGGTGAAGATTCAAGGTAAGCCCATTTTTAATCCTTTGGAATTTCGAAGGAATTTTGATTGGGAAATACATAGGTTTAAATATGCTATTTGAATTCCCAATTTGTATTCCCATTGAATTGGATATTTTTGCCAATGTTAAAGGAAACCAAAAAATGAAAGAGGAGTAAGAGGAAGGGAACTTTTAAACAAGGAATCCAGGTGGGTTACATGTTTATAGTTTGAATCAATGAGCCATGGGTATTTTCCTAATTAATAGATTTAAATGATTTCAATTGTTTTATAAATGTTTCATTTATTGCTTCTTAAATTATTTAAGTAATTGTTACATGTTTGGTACATGAATCTTAATGATGATTTACGAAATAATGATGGAAATTGTATTTGCAATATGTCATGCTTATCGAAATTATGTTTTTGAAATGTGCCTTTGTGAAATATGCTTACAAGTCATGAAATTCATGTTTGTGTTTGGGTTTGTGGTGTCCATCATATTATTTCATGTGCTCGTTGACCATGTTAAAGGCTTCTCCCACTTGTCCGTTAGTGGCATAGAGCTCCATTATTAGAGCTTCACAAAAACTCTTTCTTATATATGGTTTAGCTGAATTGCTTCTCCATCATGTTTATATGGACTACCTAAACCATTATGCTTGCTTAGGTTGTTTATGATTTGCTTGACAAGTTTAAGAAATGCATGTCTTAAGTTGTTTATAATTTGATTGACAAATTTAAGAAATACATGATTTATGTCTTTTATGATTTGTTTGACAAGTTTGAAAAATACATCCTTTATGGTTTCAATGCATTTTACGACGGCAGTGAATATTTTAAATAATTTTGCTTGTTTCTCTGCTATAAACTTGTTTACTATGAGCTTTTACCTTACACCCCCCCCCCCCAATCTCTAGGTGATGAGCAAGAGATCGAGTGATCGAGAGTCAAGACACCATCCAAGTTTGCATATTTTTGTATTTAAGTTAGTATACGAAAACTTAAGGCTTTAGCCGCATTTCAAGTTTTACTCATTCATGTATATTTTGTATTTTTTATTATGATCCAATGATGTATTTGTGTCTTGAAATGGCCATTAAAGCTTTATAAAACTTCACTCTTTTGAAGTTAACAAAATATATTTATGTTTTGCTCATAACTTTCCATGCTTCCGTATTGCATTTTCAAGCATTCATAGAGGTAAAATCTATGTTTTGACTTTATGGGAAAAAACTGTATTAATCTAGGCTGATTTGGACAAATTTGTCTGCTTGGAAGTTGCAATTTGTCCTTTTAGCTTTCCAATGATATAAAGTTTGTAATTTTTGGACATCATATTTGAAATATATGATTTTTACAAGTTAGAGACGCTGCAAAAGGTGTATGCTAGACACTTTATGGTCTTTTCTAACTTGATCCAAACAACCCTATAGAGTGATGCACTCACATTTGTCTCACAAGTTAGACTCCGAAAACACAGTCTAACATAAAATGTTTCAACACACTAACTTATTCCATTCATTTTCAATTGCTTTAATTCAAACACACATATCAACCAAAATATCAACATCAATTCACACACCTATGGCACTTGTAAATGCACTCATTCTTATTTATCAATTAAAGAGGTAAGCCATAATTAAATACCCACTTATGAAATTTGTTTTGACATTTAACAAGCATATCAATAGGTTCATTTTTATTTACAATACCATAATATCAAGCTTGGTTGGGGTGTCATTTTAGCCCTTTGACATGAAGACAAACATTTTATCATGAATGCCCTCAGTTACTCAACTATATTTCAACTCACAATTGGCTAATAGCTTAATTTTTAACCTATTTTTTTAACAGGTTATTAGAATAGGAAATTTATTTAACATATTTATACAACACAATTCGTTTTTTTCACATTTTACCTACTTCACTTCTTACTAATCAATCACTCCCATGTGGCTACTATTGTTGTCTACCAATTTAAATAAATTCAATTACAAGTATATCCAAAAAAGTGACATAAAATGAAGAATAAGTACAATATTCTAATCTGTAAGCATATTCACCTAAAAAAATTTATCATATTCGTAGATAAGCTAATTCCTTTTATGCCATTGACACATTCACATAATGCACACATCATGCAAAAAAAAGTTTACACAAAGCTAACCTAATCAAAAACCATCATAATGCAAATGTCAATTAACACAAGAATGATATGCAAGTGCGTAAATGTCCCCACACTTGAACAATGCCTTGTCCTTAATGTGGAAACCGAATACAAACATAAGCAAAGAAAAATTATTAAAACAATGAAAATTAAGAGAAATAGAAAAGAAAGGCAAGAATATTCATGGAGATTATGGAGGAAATGAAGTAAAATATAGGACCTAGACACCTTTCACTGAAATAAATTCAATAAATTTCTTAATTTGGTAGCTTTGATATTGTACCACCTTCTTCAATTATTTCTCCATACTGTCCATGTAGTCCTCGAGGCATTTTTTGTTCTGTTCAAGTTTGTCAAGTACAATCTCCTAGGCTTCTTCATCTTCTTCTTTGGGCTTTTCACCATATGGTGTTGGTTGGTGTTGTTATGGCAGTGTCAAACTATAGCCCACATGTCTTATCCTGTTCATAACTTTTAATATTAAGCTAGGATCACAAAGTTCCATACCATAGGACTCAAAGATATCAACCCTTCTCAACATAGAAATATTTAATTATTTAGGAAAAAGAGAGGTTAAGTCATCAAATGCAACAACATGGTATTGTGTCAAAGTTGTAACTAAAATTCTATGCCAAAATAGGTATTTTTTTCATAAGTGAATTAACTATTGTTTGAAAAGTATGAGTTGATGTGAAAACATTAATTTTATGTTCCAAACACCAAAGTAAAAATAAACCCTTTGCGGAACATTTGTTACTCTGACTATTAACAAACAATACTTGACATATGAATTTATGAAGTAACAAATGTTCTGGACTTTGGATAACATTATTTGGTTCATTATGTGGTTCAGGCACATCAAACTAGTCAATTTAGTCTAATAAGAAGTGACATGAAAATAATTGTGCATTTAAACAAATTTTGATTTAAGGAGACCAATTTTTATTTCATAATAAAATAATCCAATTATATGATTACCATATTAATCCAAAACCAAAATTTATCTAGGTTTTTCAGGTCATAGGTCAATATAGCGTAAAATTTAGGAGTTAGCTCTTCATAAATAATATAATCACAATAAATGAATTTTTCCCATTGACTTCTAGAAATTAAATATTCAAAATTTTCTTTTAAACTCAAATATTCCAAAATTTCAAAGATGAAAATCTAGTGCAACAATATTTTTTATTGAAATTTTCAAACCTCTCACCTTCTTCTTATGAGAAGATCAAAGAGCATTACATTCAATCATAAATCTCATGCACCACTTTTGGACACCTTCTTTTCTCCTTTGGGTTCATCATGTAAAAAAAACTTGCAAAATAAGCACAAAACACTAAAAATGTAAGAGAGAGAGTGAGTGTTTGAAAAAAATCTTGCAAAATCCCACAAAAAAGATGTTATCTAGTAAAGAAACACTAGATTTAAATGTAAGGAATGTTTAAATGAAAAAAAAACTATTAAATCCCTATGGAAAGTGAGTGAAATTTTAGGGAAATAAAAGAAAAAAGTATGGGGGCTGCTAACTAGAGAGAGAAAGATGGGAGGAGGGAAGGAAAAGAGTGATATAAATAGGTTATGGATTTTAGTGGAGGGGTTAAAAAGGGAGCCGCACAATGACACAAATACTTACTCAATTGTGTATGATGGGTAAATCTCTCTAGCACAATCGTGCATAATCTATGCATAATTGTGCATCCTAGTGGATTACTCCTCCACAATTGCATGATCATGTAACCTTCGGGATATTTTTCCTAATCATTTAACACATGTCAAATTATGAACTTCCATCAATCAAAATCACTTTAAAAAGATTTGAAAAAATGCACTATCAAACTCAAAATTACAAAAATCTTGACTAAACACAACATTGCTAATTTTAAGGTCCCTAGCTTGACCATTTTAGTTTAATTATTTTAAACCAAAAGAAAAGAACAATCCTACTTCCCTTGTATGTGAATATGCTCCTCTAAAATACGATTTGCAACAATGTCCATTCCCTTTTAATGTTTCCATTTTATCATTCTCCAATTCCAAAACTTTATGTTTGAATACTTTTGTCACTTTGAAAGGACCACTCCAATGCAATTTAAGCATTTCCAAAAATAGTTTCAATCTTGAGTTGAATAATTAAATGACATCTCCAAATTTAAATTCCTTTTTTTTGTTATGAGAAATATGACAGTTTTTTTAACTTTCTACTTCTATGACTTGGCATTTTCAAATGCATTACGCCTTAACTCTTCTAAATCATTTAATTATAAGAGTCTCTTCTAACCAACTATCTTCCAATCAAAATTTAAAGCCTCAGCCACCAAATGTACCTTATACTTTTACTCTTTGGGTAAGTGAAAAACCTTTCTGTAAATAAGTCATACAAGTGTTGGCCTAATCGGAGTCTTGAAGGTGGTTCGATATGCCCATAGAGCATTGTTTAACTTTATCTCCCAATCTTTCCATGAACTATTGACCGTCATCTCTAATATTCTCTTTAGCTCATAGTTAACAACTTTCACTTGGCCACTTGTTTGTAGATGACAAAGCATGGCCACTTCATGGTAGAATTCATAACTCTTAAGAAGTGTTTCAAAAGATTTATTACAGAAATAGGCTCCTTCATCACTTATTATTGCTCTCAACACTCCAAATCTGCTGAATAACCTTTTGATCAAATTTTCATCACATTACCATCATTAGTTTCAGTTTTTACTACTTCAACCCATCTCAATACATAATCTACTCCCACTTATATATATATGCTCCCCATGGAGCTTGGAGACGATCCCATAAATCCAATCCCCACACATTAAATTCTTCTACCTCTAAGATGTTAGAAAGCGGCATCTTATTATATTTGAAATATTCCCCACTCTTTGTCATATATCACATTACGTCACAAACTCATAAGCATCCTTGAATAAAATAGGTCAATAGAATATGCATTCCAATACTCAATCTACCATTTTATTTGCTATTGCCCTATATATGTAGAATCATGACAATGTGTTAGAATGTCTACATCTCCTCCTTTAGACCACATCTCCTAATCAAACCATCAGCACAACTTTTGTAGCGAATAAACTTATCATATAAATAGTGAGTGCATTCATACAAGAAAATTATTTGTTATTGATAAGAAAATTTGAGGGGAAGGCTACCACTTACAAAATAATTTGTTGTATTAGCACATCATGGAACCAATAGGTGGCTTATGACCATCAAGGATTCATGAAGGAATCACTCATTGATATCTTTACTTTTTTGTAACTCCTTTACTTCAAGACATGATAGGTGATTACTCACAAAATTTTTTGCTCCCTTCTTATCTCTAATCTCAATGTCAAATTCTTGTAAAATCAAATCGCATTGAACAAGTCTTCATTTTACGCATTTTTTGGCAAAATGATATCTCAACGCTATTATAATAACTGATTTCCATACCGAGGGATTAAAATATTAGATTACTAAGCCTCATGAGTTGCATGATCATAGAATGTATTTAGAACATGATTTCATGATTTCATTCATATGCATAATAATAGCATATACATATGATTTATTATTTTGAAAAACATTGCAAAAATGGTATGTGCACTAAATTGACATATTTTGGGATATGAAAGGTTTAAAATAATTGTGATATGAATGTGCATTGTTAATGTCTTGTCTTTTGGTTTGATGGATTACAATTAGTCATTTGGAATTAATTGTTATAATTGGAAGATTGATGGATTAATATGTGCATTTAGTTTAGGAAAATTTTCAAGTAGTGATTGCAAGTTTACGTATGCTAAGTTTTAATATTTATAACCTCGATAATACCGTAAGTGCACAGGTCGCTCATGTAGTACCTAAGGTATTGATCCCACGAGGAGGGTTAATCTAATCCTAAAATCAAGGCTAAACAAAATCACAATAATTCAAAATAATCAACTATAGTAGAAAATTAATCAATCAAGCAATCAATCTCAATAATTAAGTTTCAAAAATATAAACAAGATAGCAAATTGTACAACCCAATCAAGAATCAAGCTAAGTCTACCAATTAAGAGAAATGGGGTTTTATCCAACCTTAATGAAACCTAATTGATTGTGAGATTATTGAATTATCAGATCTAAATGGCCTTAGGGTGGATTACTCTCACTCGAGTTATAATCTTTAACCTTAATGTATAATCCCTAATTTAAAATATTGAATTATAATCTCTTGATTCACAATTTACCCAAAACCTAAATTAGTTTTGAAATTGTCTAAAACCCACCAAAAACCTATGCACGATCTCTTGCTACACATATTTAATGGTTGATTCAATTGTTAGCCCAATTTGATGATATTCACTCGGTTAACCCTCTCAATTTGCTATCGAATTATTAAGAACAGAAATTGAATCACAAATAACTCAATAAAAGCACAATAAATCAAATTTCATTGATATCAAGTCAAAGTCCTGAAGGTGAGTGTAGACAAAAACTCAACATTCAACACAACTATCTCAATTCTATACAATAATAAAATTGAAATAATCAGAAAATATGTTTGGAAAAGAATAGCAGAGGTAATAATGGCAGGAAACCTCCTATTTCAAGAAGTACTTCACGTCAAGCTTCTTCTCCATTTCTCTTTTCCTTCATCTCCTTCCTTAATCTCTCGATAAGGTCTCTAGGGTTTTCGAAATTTTGCTGATGCAAAAAACTCCTCTTCTCTGTTCTTTAAGTTCCTTAAATACCTTGGCATCCCTAGGGTTTGTTCGGGGTCGAAACAATAAAAAAAGTTCCTCAAAACTGTGACAAAGCCTTTCTGTCATGAACGTGTCCCTTACACTACATATGGTTACTGTCTTCCATATGCTGAGATGGAACAAAAAAAATTTGGAGACAGAATAGAATAAAAATTTGAGATAGTGAGGCGTTTAGTTGTAATGGACATAACAGAGAAAACTGTGTTTGTCTCAAGGATAGAAATGTGTTTGGTTGCAGTTGACAGAACATAAAAAACAATATCAATGACCAAAATACCCTTGTAGTATAATATGATTAGAAATATGTTATTCGTTGATTATTTTAAAACGAATGATTTGGACTAGTATTTTTTTAATTGTATCTATAAATAAGGAATTAAAGAAATGAGTAACATAAAAATTTAATGAAATGAGCTATTGAATAGCCAAAAATTTGTACAAGTTAACAATAAAATGAATTACGTTAAATATTTTTATAATTTAACAATATTTGTTTTAATTGTATTTGTAATTTTTTAATTACGATGAAATAAAATGAGAAACCTAAATATTCAATGAAATGAGAAGCCTAAAAATTAAATGAAATGAGTTATTGAATTAAAAGAATCCTACATGCTAGAAATTCTAGTACATAATAATTTAATTAAACATCTAAGCATTCATGGAATTAATTACATAATAGGTTAAAAATCCTACAGGTTAGAAATTCTGGTACATAATAATTTAATAAAACATCTAAGCATTCATGGAATTAATTACATAATAGGTAAAAAAATCCTACAAGTTAAAAATTCTAGTACATAATAATTTAATAAAACATATAAGCAATCATGGAATTAATTACATGACAGGTAAAAAAAATCCTACAAGATAGAAATTTTAGTACATAATAATTTAATAAAGCATCTAAGCATTCACGGAATTAATTACATAATAGGTTAAAGAAACATTCAACCCTTATATTTTATTAAGAATGTCCTTAACAATAATACCCAAAATGACTCCAATGGCAATTAATAAATATCTTTAACTCCATGCATTTTTTTCTTCAAAGTTGCAACTTCATTTAGTTGTTCATTTGTTGGAAGTGAAAATTGATTCAGTATTGATGAGGGTTCATTGGCGGTAGGAACAATTTCTTCGTTTCGATGAGTTGGCCCATTTGGATCCATGACATAAGCACTCTGTGCTTCAACCTAAGTCCAATACTCCTTGATTCTAACATTAGGAAACCCCTCAGTTGCTAATTTAAAATCATCCCAATTTGTAAAAATACCAACTTGATGTCCAACAAATACAATATAGAAGTTGTATTTGCCTATAGTTAAGTGCCTGAAAATGAATCATATCCTCATCATTTATACATGTACATAAATGACAAACATTAAAAAGTTAAATAAACCAACCGTTCATCGTTGATACACAATTATACAAACAAAGTCAATAGTTCATCATATCATCATTCAACATCACATAGCCTGTTTGAAGACAATGTAAATCCTAGCTTTCTTGTTAAGCTATAATGAAGCCAGTAGCTCCACCAAAACGGTGAGCCTGAAAGTGACAGATCACAACTAAAAAATTACAGTCCACTGCAAATAATGGCAGAATCAAAAAATAGTTAAGCTAGAAGCATTGTTACCATCCTACATTACCATATAATAGTGTATCATAACCTACTAATTAAGAAATAAAGCATAAAGTCAGATTTCATCATCTAACAGACTCCTCACATAAACCTGTTTCTGGTCTGCAGTTAAAACCCAAAAAAGATTCCCATCATGAGCATTCTTTGAGAAGATCCTTGCAATCCTAACACTTCTTCAGTCAAGAAGCCCAAATTCCCAAGCTCTTCACCTAGCTTAGCTCCAAATTGTCCTATAATGGCTCAGCAATGATCTTAGCATTCTCTCTACTATTGTCAATGGCATAAGCATATGAGGCAGCAAGGCTTTCTAACACTTCAATATCCCTCATCTTCCTTTTCCCTTTGATTTGTTGGTTCCCTTCTATGTTGCTAGAAGAGGCGACAGAACTAGTGGGATGGGCTGAAGCAGTTGGAGCAGGAGTTACTGATAGACCAGTTAGATCTGATGGGGCAGCAAGAACTGCTGTAGCAGTTGATGCATCACCTTCAGTTTCATCAGTCTTAACCTGAGCAATAGCATTAACAGCATCTTAAGCTCCTTCACCAGTGGCTCTGTCTTTCCTAAAGACAAACTCAAGTCCAGGGTAAAGTGGGAAAGGCTTTCCAGGAGTGTAGTACTTATTGGGGTGTTTCTGGAAAACAAATCAGAAAACTTCAGCATGACAAACACGTTATTATTAGGATGCTTCTATAAACAACCAACAAATCAAAAAAAAAAACCTTCATCCATTCTTCCACCACTTGCTTGCTGTCAATCTCAACACATTGCTTGCTTTCATTCCAACCAAACCGACTGCAATTCAACATGTCAAAGGCTGTCTAATATTTATCCTTCAACCTCTTGTGCTTATTTTTGATATGCCTCTTATCAATGCCACAATCAAGAAGCTTCTCCACCATCATTCTAGCAAGAAGTTGGAAAGTACCAAGTTTAAATTGCCCACTATCAGCTATTTGACCAGCAGCAACTGCCTCTTCTATGAAGGCCACAAATGCTTCTATGAAATCCAAACCTTTGACATTGCACCTAAACCGTGCAATACCATACCCCAAACCATTCCATAACTGATTAACCAACATACATTGAAACTTTTTTTTGAAATAAAGAAGACAACATTGAATTAAAAGAAACATGTAATTGAGTATAAATAAAACAAATAAACAGAAATTTGATTGTGTCTTCTCAAACTCAGTTACAATCAAACTTAACAATATAAAGAGAAATTAAAACAAACCCTCAATTCAGTTACAATGAAAGCCAACCAAATTTAAACCTTTCAATTTATTTAAAAAACATTAACTAAATGAAAGTTCACAATTTAATGGTTTCTTCTCCAATCATCAAACATGTTCATAGCTAAATCGTCTCTTCATTGACCCCATTCATTACTTATCTCAACACGATCAACAAAATCAGGGAAAGGTGCATCTACCTTTCCCTAATTGGCATATCCTCAGCTTTAAGAGGAGTAAGCTCTGCTGGATCATAAGTCTTATGCAACCTAATGAAGATGTGTAGAAGGTAGCAAGCAAGAATTATGTGCACATAAGTGGCTTTTGGATAAAAAATGGATTTCTTAGAATTTTTCATCTTTTTTTCAGTAAACCAAATGCACGTTCAATTACATTTCTAGCAGAATAGTGTCTCCTATCATAGAGCTCTTCTAAGTTCCTAGAGCCCTTCCATCTCTTTCCCACTCTTGAATTTGGTATCTTGTACCTCTAAAAGGTGTAAGAAAACCAGGACCATTGGTATAACTAGCATCTACTAAGTAGTAATTTCCTATAAACAAATGAAACTATTACTATTGTTGTTTTAATCAAATTTTTAAAAAATAACAAAATTTTGAAAATTCTTATCTTACATACCCCTTGGAACTTAAAGTCTATTAGGCCTAGTAACAGCATCTTGCAGAACCCTTGAATCAGATGTTGAACCCTCCCATCCAACAAGAACATAAAAAAAGTTTAAGTTCTTATCACACACCCCTAACATGTTAGTGCATATTTTCCCTCTCCTACCTCTATATCTAGGTTTGTCTGCATGGGGAACTATTATTTCTAAATAGGTCCTATCTAGAGCACCAAGGCAACCCTTTAAACAAATTTCCAATAATAAAAAGTTCTAGTTTAGTTTTTTAAAAAAGTGAAATTAGATAATTTGTTGTAGCTAATTAAATTTACTAGCCTTAAACCTTTTCCATCTATTATCTATGCAATCCTTAGGAATTGGTATGGGTTGACATACAATAGATGTTGAAGCTTTAATACACCCTTCAACACACTACGGAAGGCCCTACTTATTACATCTCCTGACCTCATAAACCTAACTTGTAATACTCTATTAGATTCATTTTGTGCTAATATTTTTAGGAAGATTAAAACTTTTTCTTTAATAGGCACATGGCCATTATTCATCAACCACCATGGACTTGAAGCATTTCACATAACAATGAAAATGCATTTAAGTCTATCCTTAAATCCTACTAGCTATTCCTATCACTCTCATTCAAAATCCTATCTATATTAGCTTGCCTAGTTGGTACCGTCAATGCCCTACTACCTTTAGCATTTTCACTCCTAGTCAATTTTTTTTGTGTGCATATAAGCATAGCAACATGACCATTGTCATAAAATCCAATTCCCCATTCCAAAGATCAAACAAAGTTAGACAGTTAAACATAGCATTATGATCCTTGTTATCCATTTGTGTAAATAAAAAATGTTTGCAAAGATAAAAAATATATAATGATCATAAACAAGCCACAATCAATAATACAAGAATAAACAACAACTAAAATTTTCATTAGCAAAAACAGCAACAAAAAAACCATCAAACAAATCAACTAATTATTTTTATTGTTTCCACAGAAGAACAAGTAAATGATATAACAAAAAGAAACAGGGATTAGTTAAAGTACCTTGGCTACAATGAGAACAGATGCACAAACCAAGTAATGTCACCTTCTACCTGAAAAAATTGAATCAAAATTAATAAAAGAAGAAAATTTTCAAAATAAATATTACACAAAATAAAAACACAAATACAAAAATAATCAAAAAATCAAAACACAAATAAAAAAGTAAAGAAAAAATCAAAATTGTGTAAATTAAAACAAAAGAAATCCATACGTATAAACTACACATTTCTATCAGCATAAGTTTCTTATACTGATGTATAAACACCATTTGCTCCCAACACCATGTTGAGAACAATACCAGTGAGATGTTACTAACAAAATTAGTGTGGAGTTGGTATGAAAAAGAAGTGGGTCCTTTTAGAGCTAAAGGTTTATTGGAGCAGATTAACACTACAAAAGATACCGGTGATTTTCTGTGGTATTCAACTAGGTATGTCTTTCAGAATTAGTGATTCAGGTTTTGACAATATTCAACTATTTTCCATTTGAATCTTGGATGTTTCTAAGTTCTCTATTTGGTTTTCCAATTTTCAGTTTTAATGTGAATGCTAGTTAAGAGAATGGTGTATTAAGCATAGAGAGCTTGGGACATGCAGCGCTTGTTTTTGTAAATTAAGATCTTGTAGACAGGTGCTCTATTGTGTTATAAATGTTAAGGTTACTTGCTTAAGTATGTGCTTTCAGTTGGAAACCTAGTCGTTTAAGCATGATTTAGAAAACTACTCTTTCAGTCTTTCTCTTTATCACTTTAGCATTTCATATCAGAAAGAAAAAGAATCATTTCTTTCAAACTTTACTACCTGAAAATTGTTAAAAGAATTAGTATATGCTTTCAGTTGGAAAACTAAATTGCCCTCAGTTTGTTGTTTATTGAATTTTAACTAAATTTTCCATTTATTTTCATTTTTATGTGTTCTGTAATTACTGAACGAGTTGAGTATAGGCAATTCTAAACAGAACTACACCTACTAGCCTCTTCTACTTACTAGAACTAGGTTTTCCAGAAAATACTGTTATACATGCTAAAGGGATTCTCGTTTTCATTTTCACAGATCATAAGTTTGATTATAGTTCCTTTCAAAACAAATCACATTAGATTTTGAATATGTATGATTCTACATGATGATTCATATTTCATGCATGACATTACCTTTAGGGTTTGGATTTGGAAATCACGATGATGCAAGCTTCTCAATCATAAAGAAAACCAATCTTAATGAAGGAAATTATACGGTGGATATTCTTAGTATGATTGTTGGTGTGCAGGTAAAAGATGGATTAGCTTTCACAAAATGTCTTGCTTATTACGTAACTTGAACTTTCTGAGACTATATTAACGATGATGATAATATTTCAATCTTTGAGAGCCTGCAATATTTATCTAATCATAAGAGCCTAAACTTCAAAAAGATTTATTGAACTGTCAAAGAACAAGTAGGGTTGTAATAGTATGTCTTGCTTATTTCTATTGAATGATGGTATCCTTTTACATAGAAGTGATATTGGAAAATAGAGTACTAGTACATTTTTGTATTGATGCAAGGTATGGTTTGTATCAGTGATTATATTAATACTGTAAAGTGTATATAGTACTTTTTTTTAATGATTGCTAATATTTTTATATATTAGTATAGTATTATATATAGTGAGTCTTGGTATAATTTCTATTAAATCATGAAGTTTGCATTTAGTAATGATATTCCCTTATAAAAGTAAAGATGTTATTTATTTCAAATAAATATCTAATGGTATTTCTATGTGTTTGTAGTTGAGAATGCAATGAAGCATGATACTACTTATATAAGTTTTTGATAAGATACTCACATACCAAAATATAATATACACCAAATGTGAAGAAGGCAAAATGATTTATTGCACTAACAGGAACAATCCTTTAACCAACTGTTACAAAGTTCACATGACTTAAGTCTCGACCTCTCTCACTTGTAAAGCCTATAAAGAAGAATGATCCAAGTAGAGAAATAAGCCCTTTTTAAGAGCCTTCCAACTTAAAAGGTTGAAAATTCAAGTGACAGTGAAGGGAGTTGTAAAGTTAGAGCCTATAAGAGTTACTTAGATTGAACCTAGTCTCAACTCCAAATTACTAAATCTTCAAATGGTTTTACAAACATTTTATATACCTAATAATCTACCAAACATATATTTCATAGAAATTAAAGATTATGATAAAGACATCATAAAATCTCCGAATGGTTGATAGCTTTCAAAACCTATATGATATTCCAATCGCTTTGACCAATTTTCCATCACCCCACTGTGGGTTCATACCTAATACAGAGAACCAATAAGTAATGATCTCAATCTCCTATGTCATACATATTACCTTGTCATAGGCTAATGTATCGTGGATGGTTTGATAGAGAAAAATGTGAAAATCCTATCTTATAGAGAAACAAATAAAAATCCTATCTTTGTTCAACTTATCTAGCGAAGCACTAATTATGAGGTGGAAAGCCTACTAGATCTATCCATTGTCTTAGCAACATTAAAACACTAAGGTTAAATTCATACATAAAAGAACTAAGCTCAATATATTCATACTCCTTTTGAATTCTAACTCATCTAGAGATGTAAATTACTACACATAATTTGGCCTAAATACATCTTAAATCTTAATATTAGAAAAGAGCAGTAACAACAATAGGTCAATTAATATAGAGAATCAGCAAGTTCTTGCGTACTTCCCTTGAATATCATTCATCAAATTTATCAGCAACCAAGTAGATTATTTTGAACTCCAACAAAAATGCAGTATTGTCACATCAACAGAAAATTTAACAGTGTACTTCACATGGATAAGGTTCTTTTAACACTAGATTGGCATTTCCTTAGCACTTCAAAGCAATACTGAGGTTTCCGTACAACAAAGGACAGAAGAAGAACATATTCTCTTTTCAAAAATTTGGAACTTTAAAAGCTAAGGATAACTCATACCCAAGCCATATAATGAAGTTCAGAATGGAGTTTGCATTTAAAGCCATACAATGGAGTTTGCATTTTGCATAAATTCCTAATAACACCAAATGAAAGGACACTCAGAGAAACAATGGCCACCTACTCTCCCCTTTCCTTTGTTTAGCTCCTCTTCCTTTTATGGGCTACATTTTGTATTTTTTCAAGAAAGAAAGTGAATAGAAAAGTATTCAAATCATGCGAAAAAATCATATGCCGAAACCAGAAGTAAAGAAGGGAGCAAATGAACAAAAATAAAAAACTTACCTTTCACTACCGAGACCAACTAGCAGGAAGAAGGGAGACATGCAAGAGAGGAGTGGTCGACGATGAGTGGTTTTGTTGGGTTTGTAAAGAGGCAATCGTTTTACCTATGCTCATACGGCGTCGTGTGACGAGCGGGGAAGGGGTATTTCTAGTAGTTGCTTTATGTGTTTTGTTTTTGTCATAGGGACAAGAAATCTTGTCCTACGGTTTTGTAAGGAACAAAAAATTAATGTTTTTGTCATTTAGAGTCAGAACAAAAATAAGTAGGGTCAACAAGCAAACACTACGAGGCACAAGATTTTTTTGTCTTGGTATCTGTCTCCACCAACAAAGACAGTAAGCATACACTGTGTTAGGGCACGATCGTGTTCTGGTTAGAAGTCTCTATCATATTCTTGGCCTATTATGCGACGATCGTGGCTATGGCCTCATCCCGAAAGTCTCTGAAACTCCTTTGATCTTCAATATTGGCCCTGAAACACTAACAAACACATCAAGGTACCTTAAAATCATAACATTTAAGCACAAAGAATTATATTAACCCAAAAAAACATACTCAATCATATAAATTATCGCAATCCTAACCTAAATACACACTAAACACTCAATTTAACACTTACTACATAACAAATTAAACCCTAAAACATGATTTAATCACAACTATCAACATCCACACACTTAAACATTTGCTTGTCCTCAAGCAAACAAAACAAAGAACACATAACAAACACATAACACACAATGCAACAATGAGGCAATGGCTTCAACTTCATGAAATAAATTGAATCTTAAACACAATCATTGGAGTTATTTCAAATTATTATCATACAAAATTTATGCCTAGGGGTTTTGAACTAAATATAAAACGTAATTGATATCCAAGTTTTAATTTATTTACCCTTTTCAATTGCTTACAGAAATTAATAATTCTTTGGTCCTTCATACTTTGTAACTATTCCTAAGTATATTTTCATGAAAATTCAAGCTTATTACTAGTCCGGTAGGTTTATTAAGAAGACACATTTTAATTTATTTTATTGAACATGGACTTAGTCTTTTTACGTTGAGGCAAACACTGGTAATGAATGTCAATCCAGTTACTCAACTAGGTCAACTTTATTAAACAGCTTGGTTGAAACGTCATTATAACTTTTTGATGTAGTGGCAAACAATTTTTATATGTGTCGATCCAGTTACTTGACTATTATCACATTTTCAACTGGCTACTACCTCTATTCATAATGTTGGACCCCACATTTTTCTTAGAATTTAATCAATTTATTTAGCTAGCATAAATAGAAATTAGAATTATTAAATTAGAAACTATTAGAGTTTCGACATGAATATATTTTATTTACATGTGTTTGCATGTATTGAACATAAATGTTAGAATTAAGTTAGTATGTAATAGTCATAAGAGAATAAAGGAGCAAGTAGCCATTAAATTAAATGTGAAAGGGTAAACTTGGAAAGACAAAAAGTTATCTTAAATAACTAAGAAAAGAAATAAGAAAGAAAGAAAAAACATGTTAGAGAAGCTAGGAAGAAAGGAAGAAAAAAGTATAAGGTACTAGAAGAAGAGAAGACATAAACGAACCAAAAGAAAAGAGGGAAAGAAAGAAAAAGGATAAAGAAGAAGAAGGAAGAGGATTCAGCGGAGCTTTAGGTAACCTTCATCTTTTCCTCTTGCTTTGGTAGAAAAAGGAACCAGAGAAAGTGAGTTTCATGTGCTAGAAATAATAGGAGAAAGGAGAGGATAAAGAAACCCAATTTTTATTTTCATGGATTTTCAACTAGATTTTAGTTATTCTAGCTTAGTTAAGACATGCATAGATTAAATCTAAGCTCAAATTTTTTATTTTTAAAGTTTTATGGATTTTCTATTTGTATATTTATTTGAATGAAATTTTGATTGTCTAAAGGAAACCAAGAAAATCCAAGGCAGGAACTAGAGGAAAGGCAAACTTGAGTTTGGACTTACAATCAAATAGGTGGATAAATGTTTATAGTTATTGTAGATGATGGGTTGATTTTGTGCTTGCTTGTATGCTAAATTGTTTGATTTTTCAATTATTAAGACTGTTGACAATGCACTACAATTTATTACCATGTTATGCCTTGAAAGATTCTATGGCATTTTGTATTAATGAAAAGAGGAAAAAGCACAAGAAACATGAAAGTATGAATATATGATGAAATGAATTAAGCATCGAAATTTTCTTGTGTTGGGCAAGAGAGATATCGTTTCATTCGTCGCGTGCATGTTGAATTAAAGCCTTCTCTTGACTGCCTTCTTATGGAACATGAGCTCCTAAGAAACGGACTCATTTAGTTCAAGGTGTAAACTTCGATTTCTCCATTTCTATTTATAAGACTCTGTAAAGCCATTATGTTGTGCATTTCATTTTGATTTGTTGAGAATGATATACAATTGAAAGTTATGTTTTGATCATTAAATATACATGATACGATTTATTTGATAACACTTTTTTTACTATAAGTTCCTTAAGCTAGAACTATAGATAATTTAATTGCTAGATTAAAATGAGATGTATGTTTACATATATGCTTGATTGTTTGTGGCTCATTACTAGTGGCTACAAAAATAATAGCCACTGATCTTCACAACTCTCCCTATTATTTTCCCCTCCTCAGATGCAGAACGAGAAGAAAATTGATCCTTACAAGCCTTGGCAAGCCCAAGCTTCTTCTTTATATTTCTCTTCCTTTGTCTCCTTCCTCAATCTCTCGATAAGCTCTCTAAGATTTTCAAAATTTGGCTTATGCTAAAATCTCTTATTCTTTGTTCTTTATGTTCCTTAACTACCTTAGTAGCTTTAACCTCTCTGTCACAATCGTGGTAGGTAATCTAACCTCTCTTTCACGGTCGTAGCCTTTGTCTTTCTATCATAATCGTGTCCCTTAGGGCACGATCGTGGTATAGTTACAAGTCTCTATCACGATCATGGTGTGGCCTGCGGTCTCATCCTAAAAGTCTCCAAAACTCCTCTGATCTTTGATGTTGGCCCTGAAACACTAACAAACACATCAAAGCACCTGAAAATCATAACGTTTGAGGTTAAAGACTTATACTAATCCATAAAAATGCTCAAACACATAAATTAACACAATCCTAACCTAAATACACACTAAACACTCAATTTGACACTTAAAATATAACAAATTAAATCCTAAAAGCATGATGCAAATCACAACTATCAAGTAGTAAGACAAGTTGACATGTGGAAATTTAGGATGACTAAGCCTATCAAATGAGTGACAAATGGCCTAGAGAATTAAGTGAGAAATGGCTTAGGAATTTAATGACATTCGGTGGCCAAAGAAAGAGGACATGTGTCTTGCTTATTTACATGATAAGTGTCTTTAATGAAAGAGCACTCGTCCTACACCATATGACCATCACATTCAGCTCCTTTGTAATGTTTTTGTTGTACTCTCTCCTTCTCCTCCCTCTCACTGCCAAATTCCACACCTTACCCACACCTTTGGACTTCGACTTTAATTCTTTACATTACCACTCCAAAACCCATGGAAGATCCTTCATAAAGATAGCTTTAGAGGTAGAATATTGTTACATTTTGCTGTCTTCTTCTTATCAAAGTTGAAACCACCCTACTCCCTCACTTTTCTTAAAATGTTCTTGCATGCAATGTGAAGGTAAGCAAGCTTTACATTTTGAGGTGGCATTCAAGCTAATCAATTAAGTAAAATTCTGAAATATTGTGGTAATATTAGCAGAATTTTTATTATGACTGAGTTGGGATAGATTGAATATGGAATTGGTGTTGAAGATGCTAGAAAATAGAGAATGAATGGGTACTTTTCTGTTCTATTTTTTCATGTTCGAAAATAGTAGTTTATGCGTTGTTGTATGGATGATTTAAGTTAAGAATTGAAGTATAAATGATGAGTAATTCATGCTAAAGATAGGTGCTATTAAGGTGTTTTCGAATCTGGAAAATTAGAGTTATAGGTGTGTTTGTAATAAGTGATTGTTAATGACATAAGTAAGCAGAATTTTGTAAACCTTAGTGTAACCAATATGGAAGTTAAATTAACCTAAAATGAAGTAACATTAAAGGACATTTATGTTTGGAAAATTTTAGGTGTTAGTGATGTCTCTAAGCTTGTAAAATTTGAGAGGTATTGAAGGTAGTAAAGTTACACAAATATGTTGATAACAAATTCTCAAATGTTAACTTCAGACTTGTGTACATGTTGAGCCAGCTGAGAAATCTCACTCTAAATTGATATATTTGGACTTGAATAAGGCTAAGAATGAGCATAGATCTTTTCTTGATTAATTGGTTAAGAGCTTGATAAGTTTATGGAGTTAATTGATGTCATAACCTAAAGAATGGACTATTTTGATGTGGTTTAGTTCAAGTCTAGAAATTATGATTTGTTAAAGGAATAAATGAGTTCTTTTAATGCAAATATGATCTTAAGGACATGAGTAATGTGTACAAGGTATGGAAAAACGAGTATTAAAGAACATAGGGTAATTATGAATGAGAATTGGGTAAATGTATAAATATATACTGCTGGAAAAAGTTTAGTGAATGTATAGATCTAGCTTACTAAAATTCCAGATTTAAAGTAACAATTGTGCGTGTGGTATAAAAGGCTTCTTTATAATGAAAATGTTCAAGAATAAGTGTAAAGTATGTTTTAAGAATTTAGAGTAAATCAAGC
>JAOSBO010186930.1:3188-22639 GCA_027563915.1 Erythroxylum rotundifolium
ATTTGACTTCTCTGTCCTGAGTCTGAGTGATAACTATAACACGTTCCTTGGGATTGGACTTGGAGTTGCTTGGAAGAGTTCCAGCATTTTGGGTCGACAAAGCCTCTGCTAACTAGCCCACTTGGACTTCTAAATTGTGTATAGATGAGACATGATTCTTTGTTACCTGCTCAAATTTGCTCTCAAGGCTCTTCTATGCCTCTTATCTTGTCTAAAATCTTCTCCAACTTCGACTCCATCGAGCTTGTTTTATCCTGCTGAAAGCTCGAATACCCTTAAGACCTGAACTGCCCTCAATTGTTGTTGTTCGATCAGGAGAAGTTAAGGTGATTCTTCCATCTAGGGTTATACGTGTCGGATTAAGGATTATTACCCCCTCCTCATTCAAATTGCGGCCCTATGTAGCTCACTTGCTCTCAATTATCCTCTCTCATCAAGTAGCAGTCAACGGTGTCATGGTCTAATTGTCTGTAAAGTTCACACCTTACTTGCACAACTTTGACTTGGGCTGAAGATGAAACCTTCATATTGTTGAGCTATCGTGTCAAATTGTCAATCTTTCCTTACATCTTTGTCATCTAATCAATCGCGAAAATTCCCTTATGCTCTTTGAAAGTCATAAGCTGTCTACCTTGCTCACTCGTTCATAAGTAGTTGTTGTTCACCATCTCCTCTATCAACTCCTCTGCTTCATCAACTGTTTTTCACATCAAGGGTCCTACCGATGCTGCATTGAACGTGCCTCTTGTAGTTGAGTTACTCCATTGTAGAATGTCGGTAGAAGGAACTCCTTAGTGGTGTGGCCACTTCCTTTGCAGGTCCTTAAATCGCTCCCACACTTTGTAAATTGACTCCCCGTCACCTTATTGGAAATTAGTAATTTCCTTTATAATCTTTATAGTACGTCTTCTTTAATGGGAAATACTTTTTGAGAAAGGCACGCATCAACTGCTCCTATGTCATAATGTTAGTGGGGCTCAATGAATGATACCAAGCCTTCGCTCTATCTCTAATTGCAAAGGGGAACAAACTAATCCTAACTGCTTCCTCTGAAATCTGGTGATACCAAAAAGTATTACAGATCTCAAGGAAGCTAACGATGTGCGCATTCAGATCCCTATTCTCCAATTCATAAAATTGTACGGTCTGTTGAAGCATGTTAAGGAGGATTGGCTTAAATTCGAATGAGACCACTTAAACAGGCGGTCTAGCCACTCTTGGTTCGTTAGGTTAAACCCTAGCCTCATAAAGTCCATAGGGGTCTGTTGTTGCGGTTTAGGGTTCACTTCCTGATCCATGTTCCTCTAAAATTCCATAACCATTGTTGATTTTTCTATCTCTTCTTCTTCTTCTTCTCACTAAGCTTTCCTAAAGTTTTATTCTAATCGCGTGATGTTTACATCTATTCTCTGTTGTACAACTCGAGCCTATCATGACTCTTGTGTTTATGCAAGAGCACGATTCTAAAATAAAACAAATGAAAAACAAAAAACAAAAATTAAAACTAATCTGACGCCTTAAACTATATAACTAAAATTTGCCTCCCAAGCAACAATGCCAAAAACATAATCGAAAGGTTACACACTCTAAGCTTTAATATTTATTAACTTTGGTAAATTTCACAAGCGTAACGGTCGTTCACATTATGCAATTCTTGACTTAATGGGTCTAAATGGTCCTAGGGTGAATTGCTCTCTCTCGAGTTATAATTCTTAACCCTAATTGATTATCCGTAATTTAAATTATGGAACTACGATCTCTCGATTTGTAATTGGCCCAAAACCTAAATTAGTTCTAAGTTGTCTATTAACCTACTGGGAACCTATGCTCAATCTCTCGTTACCTGATTCTATCGGTTTGATCAAATTCTTATCTATCAATTCAAATAACTCTCGTTAGGCCAAATTGATTATTTTCACTCGGCTCACCCTCTCAGTTTATTGCCAAATTATTACTAACAGATATTGAATGACAATTAAATCAACAAAAAATGCAATCAATTAAACTTTATTAATCTCAAGAATTAAGAACCAAAGGTGAGTATAGACAATAATCAACACTCAATAACAACAATCGTAATAAATATTCCAATTTTATATATGAATAAGATTGAAATAAACATAGAAACTACTGTCAGAACGGACCATGGAGGCAGCAACTATGAGAAACCACCTATTTCGAGAAGTATGTAGTGTCAAGCTTCATCTCTGTATCTCTCTTCCTTCATCTCCTTCCTTAATCTCTCGATTTCTCTCTAGGGTTTTCTCTCAGAATTGGCTGATGTGAGGCTCTCTGGCACGATTCTCCCGGCTACTGCTTCTATCATATATTGTTCTATTTATACTTTTCCAGCCCTAGGTTTAAATTGGGGTCAAAATGGTCCAAAAAATCTTACAAAATTTAAGTTTTTGTTTTAACTCGACGCAGGCCATGATCATGGCCTTGACTGCCACCATTGTGGTCAGTACCTAAAGCTCTCTGTCATAATTGTGCCCGAAGTGTATGATCGTGGCCTGGCTGCTGCTGACTCGTCCTTCTTTGTCACAATCATGACCTATTATGCAATGATCGTTGGCTATGTCTTTGGCCCGAACCTTCTCGAATCTTCTTTGTTCTTCACTGTTTACCCCAAAACACTAACAAACACATCAAAGTACCTCAAAAATAAAACATTTGAGCTCAAAGACTCATACTAACCTATAAAAAAAAACTTAAAACTCCTAATTAACACTATTAACATATAAACACAAACTCAACACTCCATTTAACACTAAATACTTAACGAATTAAACCCTAAAACATAATGCAATTCACAACTATCATAGAACATGTGCTAATGGGTTAATGCCATGATGTTTTCCAGAGGAGGAAATGATAGACATCTTTAAGCAATGTCATGAGGGTCAGTATGTTAGGCATTATGGAGCTAACAAAATAACGACTTAGATACTTGATGGTGGATTTTATTGACCATAGTTATTTAAGGATACTCAGACCTTCATAGCACAATGTGATTGATGTCAGAGAATAGGTAACATATCCAAAAGAAATGAGATACCTTTATCCAACATCTTAGAAGTGGAAGTCTTCGATGTATAGGACACTGATTTTATGGGTTCTTTTCCATCTTCAATGGGAAATATGTACATCCTAGTGGGAGTTGATTATGTTTTGCAATGGGTTGAAGCATTAGCATCCCCAACCAATGACGGAAAGGTAGCGCAAAAGTTCAATAAACAGTTACTCAACCAATGTAGTGTTACCACATATGATAATAAGTGATGGAGGCACACATTTCTGCAACAGATCTTTTGATGCCCTCTTAAAAAGATATGGAGTACACCATCGAGTTGCTACACGCTACCATTCATAAAAACTAATGGATAAGTAGAAGTTGTTAACTTGGAGCTAAAAAGAATTTTGGAAAAGACGGTGAACAACTCCAGGAAAGATTGGACCATAAAGCTAAATGAAGCATTATAGGCTTATAGGACATCTTTCAAAACACTTATCCAAACAACTCCTTAAGGCTCTATATGGGAAATCTTTTCATTTACCGATTGAATTAGAACATCGAGCATATTGGGTGATTAAAGCATTAAATTTTGATTGGAAACAAGCAAGCGAAAAGAGACTTCTGCAGCTGGACAAAATGGAAGAGTTTCGTTATAATGCATACGAAAATGCCAAACTCTATAAGGGAAAGGTATAGAAATTGCACGATGCTCATCTTAAACAAAACAAATTCAAAGTAGGAGATGTTGTTTTTCTTTATAATTCAACGCTGAGACTATTTCCAAGGAAGTTAAAATCTAGATGGAGTGGACCATTTACAAGCATTCAAGTTTTTGATCATGGAGCCCTCAAATTGGAAAATGCTAATAAGGATACTTTTAAGGTTAATGGGCATCATTGCAAGCTATATCTTGGAGGAGCGATTCCCAAGGACAAGGAAGTGATTTCCTTATCTTCGAATAATTAAGATGTTTCCAAGGATGCAAGGTCAAGCTAAGGACCATAAATTAGCACGCTTAGTAGTTTGATTAAAATTATTAGGTTTAGTTAGAATTATTTTGAGCTTTCAATAAATCTTTAGTAATTTGTGTTGAGCAGGGATAACTATCTCTATCAGGGCGTTCACTTATCACCTCCATCTCTATGAGATTTTGTTCTAACCTATTTTCTTTTTTCTATTTTATCTTCATTTTTGCTTTCATTTTACGTTCGTTTATATTTCTTCTTTCTCTTATGTGTTTGTTGTACCTTCTCACATTGAGGACAATGTGTTGTTCAAGTGTGGCGAGGGGTTATGTATTTTATTTTGAATGTGATTCTGCATATTGTATGATAGTTGTTAGGTTGCATTCTGTGAATTGTGTCAATGTGTCAATGACGTAGATGGATTGGAATTGATTTATTTTTAACATAGTCTATTAGGCTGTAAAGAATTATTAACTCGCAAAATTAGTGAATTGGAGTTTTTGGATAAATATATAACTTAATTAGGATTTAGTGTAAGTTTGTAACCCCCTAAATTGCCACATTCATTCATAATTTGAGGTCTTTCAGCTTAAGTAATTTTACTAGTAATTTTTCATGGAAACGAGCAGCTAAAACAAGCTAAACAATAAAATAAAAAAAGTTTGTTAAATAAATAACTATTCTGCTGGCCTTCGGGTTATGAATACAGCTAGTATCTAGTTAAGAATGTGATATAATTGAGTAATTAGATTGACACGCATCACAAATGTGTGCCTCCATGTTAAAAAGCTATAATGATGTTTCAACCAAGCTATTTAATGAAATGACTTAGTCGAGTAACCAGATCGACATTCACCACCAATGTTTGCTTTTGAGTAAAAGACCAGGTCCTTGTTTACATTAAAAAAAAAGTGTTTGCTCTTAATAAAAACCTACCGAACTTTTAATAGCTTGACCTTTCATGAAAACACACTTAGGAGTAGTTACAAACTATGAATGATCAAAATAATTATTAATTTATGCATGCAATTAGAAAGGTAAATAAATTAACACTTAAATTGGTATGTTTATATTTTAAATAGTAAATTGGAATTAAATGTTATGGATTGGGAAATTGATGAATTAAAATATACATTTGGACTAGGAAAAATGTCAAGAGATAGGATAAATTAATATATGAAAAATTAGGGTGACTAAGCCTAAAATTGAATGACATTTGGCAAAGTAAAATGTGTGACAAATGAACTAGTAATTAAATGACCATTGGATCAATTAGTATGTGACAAGTGGACTAAATCTTGGAGTGACATGTGGACTGATTAGTAGGAGACAAATGGCTACTAAATATGATGCTTAGGGGCAGCATCTTGATTAGTCAAATGTAAGCCATGCCTTAAGATAAATGTTAAGCTTTAATGGTGACACCTAGCATGTGATGCAACAGAGTTTTGCTGCTTCTTTCCTTTGGTTACTTCAACGAAATTGCTCCTTCTTCTCTCTGAAATTTTGGCTGAACCCTAGCCAAATTGCTGCACTAAAACTAGTTTTTTGCCTTACACAAAATAGCCAAGAAATCAGTTTAAAGTCACCTTCAACTTATTGTATGAAAATCACCTAGCATTCACCATAAATTTGTGTTGATTTTTGCTTCCATGGAGACTTGTTTCAATCTGAAGTTTTGTGTTCAATTGGAATTCTAATAGGTAAATAACAATTTGAGCTTTATAGCATATGAAACGGTATGAGAATGATGTTTGAATTGGAATGAATTGCATATAAGGTTGATGATGAAGTGTGCTAGAATATTTTGGATGAAGTGTTTCCACTGAACAGGAACATGCATTTTAGCCATATCTTGATATGTAGATATCCAAATGGGATTATTTTTAATTTAGAATAAACTATAGAAATATGGCTACAATGTTCTTCAAGGAGTTGAATTTGAATTCTATGCAAAATTTGTCTTGAAGTTCAGTGCTGGGTGTTGTTGCTGTTTGAGAATAGTCTGTAGTATTTTGGGAATAACTCTAGGAATAATGAACCAAATGGTATGAACTTTAGTTTATTCGAAACTTAATACATAGAGGAACATTTTTTAGGAGAACTTATTGCCTAGAAACCTAAGTTTCTATATCATAATGGTCATACAAAACTGACCCGAAAACTTGTCCTGAGAAAACCTAGAAAAATGGAGAATGAATGATTACTTTTCTGCTCTGTTTTTGTATATACGAAAATGGTAGTTCATAGACTGTTGTATCGATTATTTAAGTTGGGAATTGAGGTATAATTGATGAACTAAAAAGAGGATGTTTTAATTTTGGTGTTAAGTGTAAAAAAATTTTGAAAATTAGAGTTGTACTTCGAAATTCTGGTTTCAATTTCATCTTCCTTTTTCGACCTATTTTACATATCTTTAAGGCATGAATTTGAAGAAACTCAAAGAATGAAAGTTGTATATCTAGTATTAGCTTGACCCTTGTGAAATTTTCTTGGTTAAATAGTGACTAGAACTCGAGTTATTTTTGTTTTCCTAATTTTACCTATGACAAACCTCTGCATAGGAACCTTATATTATTTCCTAATTTTTTGGGGCCTAGAGCTCTAATTAGTCAAAGTATAAAACATGAAAATGATTATTGATGTATTATTAATGCTTCTATGAAACAGTTTGTCCAGAAGATATCTTGATAAGTTTATATAGTTAATTGAAGTCATAACTTAAAGAAGGGACTGTTTTGATGTGGTTGAGTTCAAATCTAGAAAATTATGATTTGTTATGGGAATAAATGAGTTTTTTAAATGAAAATATGATCTTTAGGATATGAATAATGTGTATAAGGTATGGATGAATGAGTATTGAAGAACATATGGTATTTATGAATGAGAATTGGGTGAATGTAGTATATGTTACTGGAAAAATTTTGGTAAATGTATACATTTAGCTTGCTAAAATTTCAGATGTGAAGTACCAATTATGTATGTATTATAAGAAGCTTTTGGATCATGGAAATGTTCAAGGATAAGTATGCAAAGTATGATGTTGATTGGTTAAGAAATTTGAATTAGGTTACATGCCTGGGATAGTCGTTAAGCATGCATTAAACATGTCACATATATCTCTGCGTAATTGACTATGTATTTGATTGATCAACTTTGTAATGTGAATTTTATGTATATTATATGATGTTAGACTCTCAAGACAAATGTCATCATACCGACATTGCTGGACCTTCCTGGCAATAGCATGTACAGGATCATACTGGGAGTTAACTTAGATGATTTTACTAGGATTGATTTTATTTCTGTTTAATTCCCATATATTGAACTATTACTGGGTTGATTGTGATAATTCCAGATTGTATGAGGAGATTGAAATTTGGGAATGTATTGGAAGTGTTTTGATTTCATAAGAGCATATGATTTTGAATGATTTCTGAATATTCAATGAAAGTTGAATGCGAGATTGAGGTTTGATGAATCTGAGATTTTGCCTGTGCTTCTTAAGTAAATGTTTGATGCATTTCATATAATGTATGTTCAAATAAAGGCGTTATGATTAGAGTAGCTAGTTTGCAAGAGCTTTAAGCTCAAAATTCTGCACATAGAGCTTTACTCCATGATTTCTATATCTAACTGAGCCCAATGGGTTAGTATCTGTATCTGTATCTGTATCAGTATCTGTATCTGAAAGGTGCTCGGTCATAACAAACAATAACAAATCTAGAGTCTCATATGCATCTACATTTGCATATTTATGATTATGACTTATATGATTATGAATGCAATTATGATATTGTGATGACAAAGTGATATGCCATTATTGATAATATGATTAATTGAGTTATATATGTTCTGAAAGAATGTATATGAAATGTGTGTCATAAATTATGCCTGATTGAGATGGAAAATATTGTGAAATTGGTTGGATATGTGATATTTATGTAGTTTTTTTTAGTGGGATCAATGATGGTTCTCTCATTAAATTCGTAAAACTCATCAAAAATTACAATGTGACTTTTCAGGTATGAAACAGGAGACCTAGTTTTCTAAGATTCTCTAGAAGAACATTTTGGATTAAGATATGACTCAAAGGTCTGTCATCTGGCATCTGAGGAGTTGTAGTTGTTTTTATGTAGTTTACTTATATTGTATAGAACTTATGTGCAAAGGTTCGTAAACTTTCACACATTTTGGTAATGTACATATTTGTTTAAAAGGAAGTACTGTTAAATTTATTTTTTGCTGATGAAAGAAATGAGGAGTTAAGCTTGTATGCATTGTGTTATTTTATTTGATGCCATATAAGTGTATGAGATTGCTCTAACATGCCATTGTCATAGGATATGTACTTATATGTCCTTTGGATGTTCAAGTATATACTCTATGGTAGTGGGATGCTACAGAAAACATCAAGTTTTGAGAGATTTTCTGGACCGTTTCAACCCCAAAAAAATCCTAGGGCTACCAAGGTATTTAAGGAATAAGAAGAACAGAGGCTAAGGAGCTTTTTCATTAGCCATAATCTCGAAACCCTAGAGAATTTTATCGAGAGATTGAGAGAGAAACGAAGGAAGACAGACGTGGAGAAGAAGCCTACGCAAAATACTTCCTAGAACAGGAAGTTTCCTGCCATTGCTACCTCCGTCATCCATTCCGAGTCTATTTTTGATGTATAGAATTTGAGATAGCTGTAGACGATAGATTTGTTGAATGTTGAGGATTTGTCTAAACTCACCTTCGGGATGTTTTGTCTTTGATATTTATGAAATTTGATTGTTGCATTTTTATTTTATTTTTTGTGATTTTAATTCTGCACTTGCATAATTCTATAATATGAGAGGCTGAAATGAGAAAAATCATTAAATTGGGCTAATGAGAGTTAGGTAATTTAATAGAATAAGAATTGAATCAAATTGGTAAATTTGTGTAGAGAGAGAGCTTGCATAAGTTTTTGGTAGTTTTTTTGAATAAGTTAAGATCTAATTTAGGTCTTGGATAAATTGTGAATCAAGAGCTTGAAACTCCCATAATTGATTAGGGTTAATAATTAGGATTAATGACTATAACTTGAGAGAGAGTAATCAACCTTAGGACCGTTTAGAATTGGTAATCCAATAATTTCATAATCAGTTAGGTTTTCATTAAAGTCAAATAAAATTTCTCTTTCTCTCAATTGGTAGTTCCTATGTTGATTCTTGATTGGGTGTTGCATTAGCTATCTTGTTTATATTTCCGAATTTGATCCTTGAAATTGATTGCATGATTGAAATAATTTTCTGCTTTAGTTTTGCTCAATTTGAGTTATTATGAATTATGTTCAGCCTTAGATTTTAGGATTAGATTAACACTCCTCGTGGGATTGACACCTTAGGTACTCCATGAATGACTCGTATGCTTAAGGAATATCGAGGTTAAATTATTAAAACTTTTTCATGTCGAAAACCTGCGATCAATACACTTCACAACATTTAACGAAATATAAACACTGAAAATTTTATACCTTGTTAATTTTGATTGGTCCAATCCACTCCATATTCATAAGATTGTTACAAATTTCTTATGGACTGGCACTAATAACTCTAAAAGCAAAGGTTAAAGTTAAATAGGCTAAGATTCACAAGCAAAAATATGAAAGGGGCCTTAACATCATATCTCCTAAAATTATAAACACATTCATATTGATTAAAAGGCTTTGGATATTATGCAATGATAAGCAATGCTTGTGGTCCAAATGTGCACATGGTTACTACCTTGGAACCAATAACATCTGGAACTCTAGTCCATCCTCTAGACTTTCCTAGATTATGAAGAATATTCTACTAGCTAGAGAAAAGTTAGAACGGAATTTATCAACCTGAATGGTAACGAAAAGGGTACTCGTTTCTAGTACGATAAATGGCTATCAATCAGACCACTGTAGAATCATCCTTCCACACTAAAATCAATTATACATAATGAAGATTCAGTAGCTAATGCTCTCACCATCAAATAGTTATTTGAAAATTATCCCTTTCCAAACTCATTAAAAAGGAAATAGTACATACCACCCTAGATGATGATGATGATGATCGTATAATCCGGAAGCATTCTAACACAATAAATTTTATAAACATCTCTCGTAGAAGATTCCTAAGAGGCAAATCAAATTATATCCCTAACCAATGTAGTATGGTTCAAACATCTCAAACCTCAAGCATTAATAATTTTATAGATGCCTATAAAAAACAAGCTCCTAATAGTTGACAAAATCTCCAAATACTTTCAAATCCCTAATTGGTGCATTTTATGTAAAAAAATTGAAGGGAACATGCAGCATCTGTTCTTTCAATATGAACTCACCAATGCAAGCTGGAACTCACTTTTTATTTTACGTCACATCCACAATGCTCCAAAAGCTAGAATATAACTGTAGATGCAAGAAAAAAAAACATTCCATGATATAGAGAACTGTAAGGAGATTTTCCACAGAGAACTAATGCAAAAAAATCAAACTACATATCAACCTATTCAAGGATAGGCTTGATGATATGAACTACATTAACAATTTATGGAAGCAGTGAATTTATAACCTGCTGAAGGGTGACAATGTTTTCAATATGTAACTTAGAATTTTAACTGTCTGCTCATCTCTAGAAGCAGCATGATTTTCCTTTACTTGATCAAATTGCTCTTCCAATGTCTTCTGGTTCTCTTCCATGTCTATTAGCTTATCCATAATTTTGTCTTGGAATCTTTTTAACTGGACTCATCTTGCTAAAATTCTAATAGGTCTTGATGTCCCATGTGAGTACTTGCATTGTTAGACCAATAGAAATATAGGTGGTTCTGCCACCCCGAAGTGTACATGTTCTAATAAGGATCGTTACTTCCCCAATCATACTGTGCCTTATTATAGTTCGCAAAAGTTCTTTGCTCCCTATAATATCTATATTCCATTATTGTTCTTTTCATTTCTTCTTAGCATCCAGTTCTTCAGATGTCTCATTCTCACTCTAAGATATCTTGTTGTGTCTCTACTTTATGCCCCAAACTTCTTTCTCTTTTTTTTAAAACAAAAGATAGTTAAAAAAAAAATCTTAAACTAAAAAACTAAACTAATTGTCTCTTTAACAACGGTGCCAAAAACTTGATCATGATTTTTTGATATGTGTAAGTTTTAATATTTAACCTCGATAATCTGCTAGCGTACGGGTCGTTCATGTAGTACCTAAGGTGTCGATCTCATGAAAAGGTTTAATCTAATCCTAAAATCTAAGGCCAAAAAAATGCCAATATTTAAAATCTAATGAAACTAAAAGAAGAATGCAATTCAATCAAGCAATTCAATTTAAGAATCAATCATAAAATAATAACAAGTTAGCAATTGCACTGCATTTATTTAAGAATCAACCTAAAGAACTACCAATTAAGAGAAAGGGGAATTTTTACCTATCTTTAACACTAGCCTAATTGATTATGAATTATCGGATCATTAGTCCTAGACGATCCTAGGATAGATTACTCTCTCTCAACTTATAACCATTAACCCTAAATCATAAACCCTAATCAGATTATGGAAAATTGCAATTTCTCAATTAACAATCTATCCAAACCCTAATTAGATCTGAACTTTTCCAATAGACTACTGGGAACCTATCTGAGATCTCTCTTCACACAATTATCGATTTGATTAAATTTCTCATTCTTATTAAATCACCCAACTCTCATTAGCCTAATTTAACTAGTTTTCATTCGATTCGCCCTCTCAGTTTATTATCGAATTATGTAATATCAGAAATCAATCACAATGAATCCAAATAACATAAAACAGTTAGCTTTGCATTAAATCAAAAAAAACAAACAAACCAAAGGTGAATTTAGACATCCTCAACATTCACATAGTCCTATCATTAACGATTATTCCAATTTGATACATGAATAAAATTGAAAATACACCAGAAACAATATCTGAATGGACAATGGAGGCAGTAACATCGAGAAATCTGCTATTCTGGGAAGTGCTTTGCATCAACTTCTTCTCCAGATCTCTCTTCCTCCTTCTCTTTCTCAATCTCTCGTTGAACTCTCTTGAGGGTTTCTCAATGGTGGCTGATGCAAAAGCTCATTCTTTTTGTTCTTGTTGTTATATTTATGTTCTTTTGTGTTTAGGGTTGAACTAGGATTTTTTTTTACATCCGAAAGGTCCAAAAAATCCCTCGAAACGTGAAGTTTGGAAGTGACTGCATATCTACCCAACACAAGCCACAACCGTCGCCTACTTTTAAGCCTTCTGTCACAATTATGGCATGTAGGCCATGACCGTGGGTGAACTTTGATGCTTCTGTCACGATTGTGACACATTGTTTCGACTCGTATGTCTCCAAAACTTCTCTATTTTTTTTGTTGACCCTGAAACACTAACAAACACATCAAGATATCTCAGAAACATAATATTAAGCTCAAAGACTTGTACTAATCCATAAAACACTTAAAACATAAATAATTAACAAATTAACACAATTATAAGCAAAACACATACTAAATGATTGAATTAATAGCTAATCATATATCAAACTATACTCTAAAACATGATTCAATTTACACTTATTAAATAGCATGGCCTGCAATTGTCATCACATAGCCTTCATTTCCTGTAGTACTCATAATGTGAGTCAAAGTTACTGTAAAAAATTGTAGTTGTTAACCCTCATCTAAGTTTGATGATCTCTTTCAAACTTTATCTTATCTAAATTATCTTCTTGCTTTGCATTCATAGATGTTGGTGCATTTTTATTCCCTAATAAAGCTTAATTTTTTCATTATTGTACGAATTTTAAGGAATAGAAACTACGTGTCACATTTTTAATTTAATATTATTATTTACAAAAAATTAAATATTTTCTTATAAAATATTCTAACTACATATATTGATAATCCAAAAGTAATATTTCACATATCAATAGATATTTGCTAAACAAAACTTTGAAATAGATATTTATTTAAAATTTCTATAAAATTTTTATCTAAAATCAAGTATTTTTATTAAATGAATAAAATAAAAAATTTTCTAACTATCCCACTAATATAATAGTTTATGAAAAAAATCAATTACTCTCATTTATATTTATTATGTATTTTAAAAATATTAAATTTGGTTTTCGATTTATAGAATAAAAAATTTTATTATAAAAATTAAACTATGACATAAAATTTAAAATTTTAACATGAAATAGTTTTTTCCAAAAATAAAAATTAGATTGATAGAGTAAAATTGAAGAACTGTGTTAGGAGAGTAATTAATTGTCAAACAATAAAATGACAACATAGTACACTAACACCATACAATTAAACCAACTGGAAAAAAATTGAAACATAAAAATCTGGAGCTGATATTTGGAAAAAGAGGAACCGTGAATAGTCACTTATTCAAGAAACTTATTATGCGTGATGTCAATAAATTGCTTATTTTTTATGGGTGTCGTTCTCCTCTCAGCAACATTGCAAACTTCTCTCTAAATCTTCCGATTCCTCTACTCAAATACTAACAAGTAAATGACCATTGTTGTTTGTTTAACATATCGTTTTAGTCTTGCTATTCGATTGGGGAATTGACAACAACGAGTTTTCTTCTCAAGTTGTCAATTTTTTGCATTACTTGGTTACTATAAAGTCGACAGGCTCATGGAACTACTCTTTTTACTATAAATACTATTTCTCTAATCATGGAGCTACTCTTTCTCTGACCATTGATTCCCCATTGGTAAACTTTGTTAAACTTGACAGACTTCTATAGCCTTTCATCATTGCTTCTCTTTCGCCCTTTACCACTCACCACGCACTAGATCATCACACTACTTGTGACTGCTTATCTTCATCTGGTTCACTTTAATGGGTTACCTTTGGATTATAAATCTTTTAAAAGTATAACAGACCTTGATGGATGTTCTCCGATACAAGTCTTTTGTATAAAACAAGATCATCATCTATCAGAGGGAATTTAATGAAAGCAATTTAAAAAATACAAACCAATTGAACCTGTGTTTCTCGTATAACTATCTTCCCCAATTGCTTATGAATTAAGCAAAAGCCAGCTTTTAGTCAATCTTTATAGATGGGAAAAGGTAATGCACAAAACAGAATGACATGAGTAAGCCAATGGTGCCAATAATAGTCAAGGTTATTGTTCCTATCGTTAATTTAAGTGTATAGAGTGGAAAGTGACTTGAAGATATTTTTTCTCTTGATTTTTTGCTAGTCGTAGACTCCATGAATTTTTTTCTTATAATTTATTTTAGCTACTTATGTTGCTTGCTTCTAATACGTATTTATTTTTAAAAGTGTAAGATGGTTAAAATTGGTAATTATATGCGAAACTACGAGATGGCTAATAATGGTAAATCTTTATCAAATATGGATGATGACCAAAATGAACCTAGTATGGCAGAGGAGTCAGAAGTTATATAGGTTTTAAATATACAATCCGATGCTACAGTTAGAACTTCAAATAATGCACCTAGCTGAAAAGGGAAAGTTATTAGCACTAATAACGTGATCTTCTAAATTATAGCATTGTACATTTAAATTTTAATATAATATTTTATATGCATATTAATTGTTATTTTTTAAATAAGAAATGCAAATTTAAAAAATGTGGATGAGGACCAACAACCAGTGCTAGACTTGTCAAGAAGAAAGCTGAAGGAAAAAAAATTGATGTTCAATTTCCTCCTCTATACTATAAGGTATGCGGTTAGCATGTTGGCCTTTTCAATTCAAAAGTTACTATATGCATTCGGCAACTCGCACCACTTCGTGTCTCTATTTGGAAAGAGATTTCTGAGGAAGATAAGAAGGAAATGTGGTATTTTTTAAAGGTATGACAATTTTTTTAATTGCAATAGAGTTTAATTTTGTCGTTGCATTGAATTTGCTTCTTAATTTTCCTAACTATATATTTATATGAATTTTAGGATAAATTCAATTTCTTAATTCAGGTGCAATCTTATGTGATGCAACAAGTGCATGCACAATACAAAAATCGACATTATCATTGCACAAAAGCTATGTCAAGAGTGAAGATTGCCTAAAGGATATGCAGGAACGTGATTGACAATGGTTGATTGAGAATAAAAGGGAGGCTATAAATTTTAAGTTAAATTTAAAATTTAGGTACTTTAATTTATTTTGTTAGTTGTTTTCTTCTATTAAAATAGATTGTTTATCAATGTATAGGAGCAAAGCAAAAGAAACACAAGTGATAAAGGAAATCAAGAGATGAAATCAGTTTTTGGTACAAAGTTGAATGTGCAAATTACATATGGCATAGTAAAGAAAAATTTTATTTACTTAAAATTTAAATTAGTTTTTTCTTTAAAAAATCAAGTTACAATTAATCATTAATTTTCTTTGTCTTTCTCCTTTCTTTTGTTCTTTTTAGAAAGATAAAGATTTCGATGAATGGCCAATGCTATTATAGTTTGGAAGGTATCACTATAAAAGCTAAATGGGACTTGGTTTATTCCAAATGGAGAAGAAATAATTGTATGGAAGTTATAGTCAAATTAGACTTTTTAATAAAAATTAAAATTACTCTACTAAAATTTCAAATTCTATCTAAATATATAGAATAAGCTTCAAAAAGAGGGAGAGAAAAAGAAAGAAAAGATTTCATCTGCACTTCTACTACTTGTTGAGCATTTCGATCTTATCCTAGAAAGAAAGTAAAGCTATTCACATGGTTTAGGTGTTAAAGGGATAACATCTAAGTCTCTAGAAAAAAGTGAAATTCTAGCTAAAGCTGAGGCTGTAAAAAAACATGTAAGTAATTTCGACGATGAAGTGGTAAGACTTACTAAAATCTAAACATGACAAAATGAAAAGATTCAAGCTCAAAATGAGAAGATTCGAGCTCAAGACACAGTTATTGAGAGGCAAACCACAGAAATGAAACAACTTTCAGTTGTTTTTGCACATTTGGTAAATACTAGATTAATTTGTAGTTGTTTACTCAATGTTTCTACCTCAATTGGAGATCCATCAAATGTCACAACATCAAATACCCCAATTACTCATGTAAGTGTATAAATTTATAAAATCTAGAAAAGGTATTACCACTTATTATCATTGTCAATATTATCATAAAATGTTAGTACTAAATTTATAGCTTAATATTATATAAACTAATTAATTTATTCTTTTTTATTTATTTTTTAGGAAACAAGTCAACATTGAACTTCATCTCGAAGAATAGCCAGGAAAATCTAAGCTTAAATTATTACGTAGTAATTTAGGATAATTGTAATAAGTATAATTGTCTTGGATATTAAATTTTCCTATTTTATATATTGGAAATTATAATTTTGTACATTTTTTGTGATTTTATATATTTTTATATGTACTAATAATTTTTATTTGCTTTTGTGATAATATCTTGGAACTAAAAATTCGTATCATTTGTGACAAATTCTATTTTGTAGCCACCAATGCAAAAAATTTTATCGATTAAACAATTAAATTGTTAAATTTAATAATATTGTTTGTAACAAACATGACCACGTTAATGATGAACTTATTATAAGATATAATTTTTATTTAGTGACAATATCATTATAATATATAACTTCCATACTTGTGACGAAATCTATTAGACAATATGGTTATTGATGCAAATTTATTTTATCACTAATGCAATTCCATTCTTGAATTGATAGTTTTATGTGTGACAACAATAAACACATTAGTGACAATATTTTTTGTTAGAAAAATTTTCCATTTTTGTGAAAAAATGATGTTGACACTTTTACCTTAAAATATTAGTCACCAAGTAATGGACATTGATAAAAAGCACGAGTGACAAATGTTTTGTCATGATTTCTAATTATTTTAGTGTCGATAATGTAGTCACAATAAATTGAAACACTATTATGGCTTTTTTTGTTACTATTTTATGTTATTTGTGTCGATATACTTGTCATAAATATGTACAATTACCGTGACCATATAGTGTTATCACACATTCCATAGTTTTTAGTGTCAATATTTTTGTCATAATAAAAGAAATTACTATTATGATTTTATTTGTCACTACTTTATATTATTTATGTCGACAAACTTTTCACAAATATGTAAAGTTACCGTGATCATATATTTTTGTCACAAATTCTATATTTTTTAGTGACAATACTTTTGTCACAAAATTATTTCATAATTGTTACCATTTTCCTAAATTAGTTACTATTTTATCAGCGACAGAAGTATTTATGATGGGAGGTGATGACTTCAAAAATTGAACACTATTAATATTAGTGACAAATATTACTGCTTTTAGTGACAAGTTTTTCTTTCATTGAGAAAACAATTCCTTATAGTGAAGGTCATGTTTCTTTTTTTTTTTCTTGGGAAAGGCAAATGAAATTTCCATTAACCATATAAATGAGTTAAACAAGGTGGGATAGAATCCCAAATTTCAAATGAGAGAAATTGCAAGACACTCTAGCAAGTACATGAGCTCCCACAATTCATCGTCGATTAATCCAAACAACACAAAGATTAGAATTACTTTCCAAAATTAATTTGCAAACCTTGATAATTCCACCAAACTCTGACTGATCATCATGGTGTGATTTAAGGGCAAGCACCACAAGTTCAGAATCAATGAAGATGCTACCCAAGTTTTGCATGTTGTGAGCTATCCAAGTAAGAGCTTGTCAAACTGCTAAAGCCTCCATCATTAATGCTGAATGTAGACCTTCAAATAATCTAGAAATTTCATGTAAAAAATGACCTTCAAGGTTCTCAATGATGCCAAAACTCGAAGTTCCCATATTATGCAATGTGCATCACCGACAAAAGTATGCTATTCATCCAAACTGTCTGCTGCATTTTGTCTGTGACCAGCAGCTATAAAACGACTTGCTGCTAGGCCGCTGTTGCTACTGGAAGTCAAAATCTACTGCTTCTGTTTCTGTTCTTCCTCCAAAGTCCAATTATGTAGGTGATCCATTGCAAGCTTCCACGTAACCATCATTGTAGGAAATTGTTTTTGCTATAAGCCTTTGTTTCTTCTCTCCCATATCTTCCATGCTATTGTTGTAAATTTTGATTTTTTTGTTCGTTCGTATTTAGTACCTGCAAGAAAAACTCCCAAAAAGAAGGAGTTAGGTTAGCAATCAAATAATCTACTAACTCCTATACCTCTCTCACCCTCTCACACACCACCAAACAATGATTGACATCCTCCACCCCCCACAATGGCATTTATCATCAACTTGTATTCCTCTTCTAGCTAGTTTTACCTTAGTTGGTAAAATGCCTTTAAGAGCTCTCCATATGAAATCTTTTATTTTTGGAGATGAAAAAATATCCTATAATTTTCTCTAAAAATCACTTTCTTCTACCTCACCACCTCTACTAAAAGTTTTCAATGCTACATGGTAACAAGACCACCTTATACCTTCCTTTTTTATCAAAATGCCAAACCCAACTATCCTCACTCTCACCCCACCTAATTGAAGTTGAAAGAATATCCCTAATATCTCTAAGACTAAACACTCCCATCATCTTCTCCACATCCCATGCCCTGCCATCTCCCCTAAATAACTCACACACTTTTAACGTAGGACTCACAAAAGTTGTTCCATCTTCCACCCAAAAATCCCCATCTCTAGATATCCATGGATCCATACCTACCCTAATTGTCCTCCCATTACCTACTCTCCACTTCACTCCTTTCTTCAAAACATCTTTAGCAAACAACACACTTTTCCACGTGTAGCTAGGATTATGTTCAACCCAGGCTTCCAAAAAATCCCTTGAGGGAAATATTTAGGTTTGAGAATCCTAAATAGAAGAGTGTTAGTATCACTTAGAAGTTGCCACCCCTACTTGCCAAGAATGCTTATATTAAAGCAGTGCAAATCATGAAACCCCATGCCTCCCTTCCTCTTGGACCGACACATCCTATCCCATGCATACCAATGAATAACTTTAGCACCAGGTCCCAAATTTCCCCACCAATAGCTATTCATTATCTTCTGAAGTTCATCACATAAAATAAAGGCAATTGAAACACATTCATAAAATAAGGCGGTAGGGCCTGAGCAACAGATTTTATCAGAACCTCCTTCCCTGCTCTAAAAAGCATCTTTTTCCTCCAATCATTCACCTTCTTCCACATCTTATCTTTCAGAAATTGAAAAATCTGTTTCTTATTTCTTCCAATGAATGATGGTATACCCAGATACTTACCTCCCTTAAGTGGGAAATTGACATTAAGAATATTGCCAATATTATTTCTACAATCCTGTGAAACATTAGGATTCTAGAAAATACCAAACTTTTGGAAATTTACTGCTTTGTACTTATTGTGAAATATTTTCTTTTCTAATAACGACATTAACTTTAAAAGCTTATATATATATATATATATATATATATATATATATATATATATTTGTGTGTGTGTGTGTGTGTGTGTGTGTGTGTGTGTG
>JAOSBO010186946.1:0-22633 GCA_027563915.1 Erythroxylum rotundifolium
TTAAATGGTTTAATGGTGGTCTTTTAATGATAGCATGTAACCTATTAGCATTCATTGGATTAAATAAGAAAGAGGTGTATTGTGATGGACCATCTTCCTTCTTTCATCACAAAACCGAAAATGATATGTCTCATTTAGGTTAATTGTCTTTTCATATAGCCATCTTAAAGACAAATGAGACGAGTCTCATTTATTAGCTTCTTTATGATTGATTAAAGAATGAAGTGATGCATTTGATGCAAATATTCTTCTTTCTTTTGATGAAAACCAAAATGGAGAAGGTATAAGAAGGTGTTCTTGCATGTTTTACTCTCTTTCTCCTATCTTGCATGGTATTGACGAAAATTGCACGAGAAGTGTCTCAAAAATTGACTTCTTTCTTCTAAGGAAAAAATATTTTCAAGTTTTCTTCTCCTTTCCCACTAAAGGATCTTGTTAACCAAGTTATCCAAGAACAACAAATGGTAGATCAAATTGGTCGAGGATACAATATCGAGAAGAGGATATATCTCCTAGGAGAGGATACATTGCCAAGGATAGGATAGCACAGTGAGAAGTTAAAGCTGTAGCGAAAGAGTCGGTAATATAATTTCTACCACCTTGTTCTTATGTCTATTATCCTTATACCGTATCATGTACAGCTATACGTGTTGGTTTGGTTATGTTGCTTCTGTTGCAATTTTGATTTCTAAAAAGTTTTGAAATCTACCATTTTATCCAAATAGTGCATGCTTTATTTTTTTGACCCAACAGGTAGGTTAACAATAACTTTGGAAAACATATTATAAAGATTAAAAAATTGGTTATCTTGTTTCAATTCCTTAAGGCAGCTTGGATATGGGATCGATGCTCTATAAAAATCAGTCACCTTATGCAATCTTGGTCCTTCATTGCAGTTGATTGCATGCCTGAATTTTTCATCCTTTTGATCTTGACTTGAAGAGCTTTTGTGTCCATTACTTCCTCCATTATGCTTACTTTCTTCATTGGTGAAACTCTCCTCCTCTTGATTACCTGTTCCAGAAAGATTAGAAGGGATCTCAACATGCTTATCAATTACCTTACCACTTCTCATAATAGTGACTGCTTATGCTTGCTTGGGTTAACTGGGTAACTTCCCTTTTAATTATTATGTAATTAAGTTACAAGTTGCCCTACTTAGATCTCAATCCTCTTCATAAATGCCTCCATAGAATCAAACCTTTTTTTATTTCTTGATTTTGAGCTTTGACCTGAATAAACACATTCAGGCCTTCCTCCAAAGAAGGCTTTCTTGTTGGGGGATTGCCCTTGGTAATACTTCAACCTTTGAAAATTCTAATATGTTGGTTAGGGTTGCACTGGTGGGTTACTAGACTTCCAAGAGAAGTTGGGGCGGTTTCTCCAACCAGGGTTGTAAGTGTTTTAATATGGGTCATTGGTCATTTCAGAACCTTGATTGAAAACGATTAAGTGAATTTGCTTGATCTTTCTCACCAATAAAAGATTAAAAAGAATATGAACAAACATTAGTCCTATGACTAAAAGTTCCACATATACCACATACCTCAAGACTTAGAGCAACTTGAGATTATCTCATGGTTAGCATTTTCACAAACTTTGTGAGCTTCTCCAATTGCATAGCCATTTCTTAATTTGAGCTTAATTCATGGTCTCCATCTCTTCTCCCTCTCACACTCTTTTATTAAGAATTGGCCCCCATCATTTCAACGATCTCATATGTTTCTTCTGCAGTCTTCTCTCCTACAGCTTCTCCTACAGCATTTTCCACCGTATGCTAACATTGTTATATCAATCCATCATAAAATAACTAGTTTTGCATGTGGAGTGGAAAATGATGGTGTAGACACTAAATGAGGAGGAGTTTGAAGCATTCCTATGCTTCATGGAATGACTCTCCCTCCATCTGAGTGAAGGTAGCTATCCTTGTCTACAACTCAGAAGTCTTTTGATGGGAATTAAACTTTCCCATAAACTTGTTGTACACCTCTTCCCACTTAGTCAATGAACTGGTAGAAGGGTCAACAGCCATGCCTTGGCCCAATCCTTCAATGTGTATGGGAAGCACCTCATCCTTAGATGATCTTCATTTGGCCCATCCAACGGGAACGCCTGGAGAGTGGTATATAATTCCCAAATGAAGTTTAAAGGGCATTCAATGGGAACCCCACAGAAAGATGGCAGCATGTTGTAATGGATACTCTTCAACTCATAATTTTTGGTTGCCTCTCCTAGACAAATGCATAAAGTAGTAGTACCAATTACTGGTCTGGCATACTCCATTACTAGCTTCCTTTCACCCATCTCTTGATCTTTTAGTTTGAATCACTTGAGATTGTCTTCAAAGTCCCTTGGAAGTTCTCTTATCTATGTATGGTGTCAGTAAAGGGAGCAAGTTCTCCTTCTAGAGACCTCCTTCCTCAGATAAACCAAATAAAAAAAGTGAATTAATAAGAAAATTACTAAAACAACTCAATGAAATAAAATGAAAATTAAATGTATGCATAAACAGACGAAATAATGGACGAAACAATAAAAATCACTTTAACAAATATGAACAATCCAAATTAGTTCAAGTTCAAAACACTAAAAACCTTCCCGACAATGGCACTAAAAACTTATTATGCCTAAAAAGTTCTAAAAAGATCTTGGTTATCCTACCCACAAGTATACGGGATAGCTGTAGTTGGTAACCCAGTAGACAGAATCAATTGGGAGCAAAGACAAATAGATTAATCAAAGTGGAAAAACTCTTGAAAATTAATTTCACTAATTTAATCTCCTATATATGATTAAGGGAAAATGATTGGATTGTTGTCTTACTGAAATTAATAGTTAGGTTCTAAATCGATTCGAGTAATAAACTAGCCTAACTTTCGTATTCAACAAATTATTATCTGAATTAATAATCAAAACATGACTACCAATTACCGCCTAAGTTAATATATTTCTAGTTCTTAACCTAAGTGTTCATGGTTTCTGTATCAAACTTCATCTCTCGAATGTAAAATGATGGAAAGTTTTCCCATTCTACTACAACCATTCAGTTAAGAACCCACAACAATAAGTAAGACAATAGATTCATAACCCAATCATGTATATTCAACGAAATAGCTACATTAATTCTTAAGAAAAGTGATCAGCCCATCACGGAATTCACCAAATTCTTCATCATTAAACACTTTAATCTCATTTTACTGTCAACAAAAATATTAAAGTAATAATCAAATAGTGAATATTTAATGGATTATTAAAAAAAATAACAGTCGACTAAACTAATAAGAGTATGAGTCAGTTAATAACATATAGTAAAATGAAATAAACAAAGCAATAAATGAGAAATAGAATAGGCAAACAAATCATCGGATGAAGAGTTAAGGAGATCTTCAGTCCCTCTCAAGCTTCCAGTTTTGGCTCTCACCTTCTACTTTAGCTTCTTCCCCAGATGAATTTTTGCTCTCAAGTTGAATGGGATTTAGCTCTAGCTCTCGCTTTCGGCCTCTCCCAAGCTTTCACCTCTCTGTTGTTTTGCTCTTCTTCCCAACTCACTCTATTTTCTTTCCTTTTTTCTCTCTTCTGTTTATCTTCTTTTTCTCTATCTCTCTATGCCTCATATTTCTATGTCTTGTGTGAGTGAACCAATGAAACTGTGAATTATTCAACCACCGCCCTCTTTTCCTTTTTATTACTCTCTTTAAGTTTAGGGTTACGTGCCTGAGCTACCACGTATTAAAGACATAATTAATATTAAAATTTCTCATAGGCGTGCATAGGGAGTCATGCCCATGATTCCCTTTGTCACACCTATTTATGGGCATAAATACCTTGTATGGTGGTGCAAAACATTTAATGCAAAAATTACATGAAATTTATGCAATATTCTCATCATTTTCACTCAATTAATCTCACATTTGGATTAGTACGCAAGGATTTGTAACCAAAATCAAGATATGAAGGCCATTAAAAGTAATAAAAATTAAACATAACAATTTCACCTTCGAACCGATGTCAAGAAGTTAGCCCTCCATCTTCTCCATCAACCTCTAAGAATCGTCCATGAGAATTGCTTGTCTTATTGGAAACTGAAGATAGAAATGGAGAAAACCTATTATGTCCACCAATGTGTCTATATCCTTTGTCATCACACCATATTGCCTTATATAATAAAAAGCTAGGTTAAAATGGGACAGGTGGCTAAATCTCAGAAGATGAATGATGTCTTAAGGGTGTGAGTGGAGTCTCACGCCCATGAGATATCTTGCATCAGTATGAGAGTGTCTCATGCCCATGTAATTCATGTCATACCTGTGAAACTGTTCATGGTTGTTACATTTTATTAGTTTAGTCATGAGCCACCATGTATCATTCTCCACTTTTATGCTCTGTATTGTCTTTTTTTTCTTTTAATCTTCTTCTTATTACTCCATAAAGAAAATAGAGTATGAACATTGAAAAGATAGCTCAATGAGTATGCTTGTGGGTCACTTTAGCTTGTCCACTTCTAAAATGAACCTAAAATCAAATATGAGCTTAAGTGAGTGTCCTAGGCATTTTAAGCCATTAATCAATAAGTGTAATAGATTAAATGTATCCACATTTAAGTACATATCAAATGACCAGTTAATTGTCTCCTCCTTGGTAGCAGCTGATCTGTTGATGTTCAAAATCTTTTGCGACCATTTCTAGATTTTGTTTGAGTATCTACAATTAATTATTATATGTTCCAAACTTTACAGCTCAAAATTGTACAACTCATAACTTAGTGAATTACTATTAAACTTGAGTTTGTCCTTCATAAGTGGTCCACCATTAATTACCATCTATAGTACAAATGAATGTGTTAGTCTTACATCCATATCCTATACCAGTTTTGTCCATTTCACTTCTAGTTGTTGTTCTTTCTATAGAAGGAGTTTGAATACTTTTATGTTCAAATCTGTGGATTTGTTAGCTACCTACTTAATTTCATATTGCTCCCTCTGTTGACATCTTGGTACTTGATCCATTATGATTTTAGCACCCCTGTAATTGTGGTTGGCCAAAATCCATTGGTTATTTCTAATTAGGCTACTAACTTTAGTTCCAAGATTCACTACCAACTTTTTATTTTGTAATGCCAGTTATCAAACAAGAATTGTTTTTTGTTAACATCCTCAATTTTATGAAATACCAAGCTTTGCATCCACTGCCTTATGCTTATAATTTCCTTGAGAGTTCATGACATGTTTTGCTTGTGTTTCAATGTTTATATACTATCCCTTTTAATAAACACATTGTGTATCCATTTCACCCATAGATCCTCCTTTTTACTCCACCACTATAATTGTTTTTCTAGACATACTCTTTTGATCATCCTTGAATAATGTATTCCTAAACCCCCCTGATGCTTAGGTTTCCAAATTTTGCACTAGCTTATCTTTGCTTTACATTTTCCTTGATTCGAGCCACTCCATAGGAAATCCCAAAGTTTCCTATTTATTTCCTTGAGTATGCTTTTGGGAATGATAAATGATTGAGCCAGTATTTTGTAACATTGCTCATGATTGATTATATTAGTTGGAGCCTAGCTCTATAACTTAGGAACCTATTACTCTATTGGTTGATTATACCATAAATGGTCTCCAGTAATGGTTTACATTTAACTGAACTTATTTTTTACTGAGCAATTGGGATTGTTAGATATGTGAATTTTAACTTTTCTTATTTCAACCCCATCTCTCTTGCTTTGTATATTGCCTCACTATCAGAATTACTTGAAAGATAATAACAACTCTTCAATAGGTTACATCTTAGACCTGACATCTGTTGGAGCTCCTACATAGCATGCATGAGTATATTAATAGATTTTATTTTAGCCATACAAAATGATAGGAGGTAATCCACAAATGTAATATGAGTTGGTTTCATACCACTGTATTTCGTAATGATATTGAATTTAGGGTATGTTCTTGTCTTCCTTGCAAGGAGAGTAGTCAGGGTCTCCATATAAAGTACAAATAGGCAAAGAGAAAGAGAGTCCCCTTGCTTACATCCTCTACTAGTCTTTATCAGTTTGTTAGGTTCTCCATTCACAAAAATGGCCATAGAAGTAGTCATATACTCCTCTACCCAATCTCTAAACAAGTCTAGAAAATTTGTTGCTTTCACGATATTAAAGAGGAAATTCCAACTAGTTAAATCATATGCCTTAGTTATGTCCATTTTGATGATGCAATTTTTCATCTTCCTCTTTAAGTGATAGCCTTTCAGTAATTCCTAGCATAGGAGTATATGGCTCCAGCTGACCTCCTTTTTAAGGAAGTACTATGTTCAAGACTAATTATTTTTCCAAGCATGCTCTCAATATGTTTGCCAAAAACTTTTTGATTATCTTGTATAGGATATTGTAGTAACTAATAGGTCTAAATTGCTTTATTCTTTCTACATTTCTTTTTTCAGGGATTAGACATATGTATATCTTATTCCAATCCTTAAGGATGGTTTTTTTATTCCTTTTGGAAAAACTCTTTCAATGCTCTTACAACTTTTTCTCACATTATAGTCCAATTCTTCTAAAAAAAATTCCATTGTATCCATCTGGTCCTAGACTTTTATTAGGGTTTATTGAAAAAACAACTTCCTTTTTTCATCCCTTATAACTTCCTTAACTAGTTGACTCTTATTCTCCTCATCATCCTTCTTGATTCTTATTTTCAGTCCTTCTAGTATCTCCTTTACTCAAGTTTTAGCCCATACTACTTACTAAATTATTCAGAGTAATTCTTCTTTTACTCTCTTGATCCTCATGTTTCCCACCTACATCATTCACCAGTACCTTAATAGTGTTCTTGTTCCTTTTTGTTGTTATAAAGCTCGTAAAGTACATTTTGCATAGCTTACCCTCTTTTAACCAAGACATTTGATATTTTAGTCTTTGTAGTGTATTAAATTCAATCAGTACTTGATTTTATTTGGAGAATAGATCAGATTCCTCCTTCCTTAGCAGCATATCCTTACGATTTCACATAAAAGTATTTTTTTAATGTTCTTTTAGCTTAACCATAACGTTATCTTTTTCTTTCTATTCTAGCTTTGGTGATTATGTGCTCATCTTTTTCAATCTTAGTACTTAGTATGTATCCTTTAGATCCAATGACTCCTAACTTCATTCCATCCCTGAGTATTACCCTAAATTCTGTGTTGTACATCAAATGATTATAGGTTCTAAATGGAGCACTCCTCTATCAAACACTTGTTGTTAACTCCACCACTATATGACTATGTTCTGAAACATCTAGTTCTTTAAATGTTTTATTGCTTTGAGGGAATTTTTCCAACCACTCTCCAGTCACCATACATCTGTCTAACTTTCACATTAGAAACCATTCTCTAGCTTGTTTATTGTTCAAAGTAAAAGCATTCCTATACCATTTCAAATATGTTAGACTAAAGGATGCCACTATCTCCTATAGTTCCCTGCAATCTTACCAGTTTTATCTTCTCCCTCCTCTAGATTCATTATTTTTTAGGGTGCAATTAAAATTTCACTATAAGAAAAATAGGTTTTAGTGACGATAATTACAACAAAAATTAGAGATTTTCTATCGAAAAACAAATTTGGCAACGAAAATTAGCGATGGAGAAAGTTGTTAGAGAAACAATTGTAGGTAAATTTTAGCAACAGATATAAGGAAACGATTGCAAATTTAGCGACAAAATTTTGTATATCTATCAGTAACTTTAGAAATGGAAAAAGATTTACAATATTCTTTCACTAATTTGTTCACAAAATCATAATACTCTGTCAGTAAATTTACCAATGGTAAATTACAGGTCTATGGCTAAATTTACTGATAGATATACAACATTCTGTCGCAAAATTTACCGATGGAAAACATTATCTATCTATAAATTTTTACCGACGAAATATAAGTTACCGACAGAGTGATATATTCCATCGGTAAATGATCGATGGAATACATCACTCTGTCGCTAATTGGTGACAAAATTTACCGCTATTTCTCACTTCGTACCTAAGTTTTATGTTGATAATCTTATGATTTTTTGTATATTTAATTTTTGTAAATAATATAAAATTGATTGATAATATAAAGTAAACATTGTCCTGATTGGTAATATAATAAAAAATATAATGTACACATATAAGTATCTTGAAAATAACTGTAAATTAAAATTTTTTACAAAAACTTAAGAGTAGCAAAACATCAAATACATTCACTTATCCACCTAAGTTATGCAGGTGGTGAGGCGGATGCTCTGACTACTGCGATAACGTCCTATCCCTCCCCTTTAATTGATCCATCTCATTAAAGGGTTAGGCTATGCACTTCATAGACTATTGCAACTGAGTTGTCATTCTCTCTAATGTGCTATAAAGCTGAAGGACTCTTTCACTTGATGCAGATCACCTACTAAATGTAGCTATAGTGGATGTGAAGGATTGCGAATAACATGTTTTTTGAAAATGAACCTAAGTTGAAAATCCTTCCACGATGGTCCTTACCACCCACTACATCAAAATATAACTCACTCTTATCAACAGTTTTAGAGTTCTAAGACTGCTATTCAATGTTTTCTTATATTTGGTCCTATCATTATAATTGTTTATGATAATAAGTGATAATTTTTAAGAATTAATATTAAAGTATAGATTTTATAACATTGCAGTTGTTTGCATCGGGTGTTGATGAAGGTCACGCCATCATACTTCTTGGAGAGAGAGTGTAAAAAGAACTGGGGTGGTGTAGGCTTCCTACCTATAGACTTTTCTTATATCAGAATAAATTGTCATAAGTGAACTACAATTTACAAAAAATTTGACATAATTTCCTCTATTATGGTGATATTTACTCCTTGTTAGACAAAAAAAATTAACTAAACAACACATTTAATAATGGCACTAGAAATTTATAAAATTATTATTCTCCATAATGTACATATATTTTCATTTTAAATTTCTACGTCAAATTACATTGAAATCAAATTTTATACCTTAAAGTACAAAAATCACAATATAAGTGTAAAGTTTTAATACATGTTTTTTCTGCATGCTCCTAATGGGTCATAAATCCTCCAGTATGTACAGGTAGTTTCTCTCTCTCTAGTCCTCCATGTCTGTTTACAAAATTGCACTCCGAAATGGACATTGCCTCAGTTGATGCTCAATATTGCTACCATAGACTCCATATTTCTTCAAATATATATGATGGTCATGCACCATTCTTGTGTATCAAACTAAAAAAGTCTCTATAACGTTTGTGACCTCACCTTTCCCATACATTATAAATTACAACAATCAAATTTTGAATCCCAAACAAATTTCTAAAAAAAGAAAAACATACTATAAGTACTTATAATCAACAATATTTATCTAATTAATATATAAAATTAAATAAAATATAAAAGATTAAAGAATATATTTTGTGTTCCTTAAACTCTAGATAATAAAAATCCTTTGTCACCTGAGAGACATTCTTCCATATAAAACCCTCAAGATATGTCATCTCTTTGAACTTGGATAACATATTTCTTGAGCACATTCCACACGTAACCAACCTAATATATAAGTTATTTTAGATCATTTTTGAATTAAAACCTATAACTTTAGTATAAATCTAGGGTGTCTTCATGTATTACAAAACTTTTAGAATTTTACTTACAAATTATTGAAAATTGTGATGAAATTTCTTCCATCAACTCCTTTAGCTCCAATAGTGGTGGACGATGTAGGATTGGTGGATGGTGTAGCAGGACTATTGGATGGTGTAACAATAGGTATAGAAGGTGATGCCTCATCTAGACATGTAGTAACTGGATGTATAGCATATGATTTTGTATCAGCGGTAAAATATGATGCTTCATCTAGAAGGTAACCAGCTATAAATTGTGGTAACCTAAACCTTGGCTGCATCATATCCTATATTCTCTTTGGTTGCATGTTTTTAACCTAAAATTCACATTTTATTGAATATTTCAGTAATAGAATAATATAAATTCAATATGTAACAATATATTGTTAATACAATAATACATTCATTCATACGATAATTTATTACAAACACAAATTAACCAATATCAGCTCTTAATTGTAAATCAAAATCATCTTGTTTTTTGAAGATTTAGAATCAAACTCAGGCTCCTGTCCAGATATCTCTCCCTCCTCATCCTCTCTAGTTGAACTTTCAATATATTCATTATTTGGGTCGTTCAAAAGTTCATTCTTGTCATATGTTACATATGCATTTATTTCATAAACATCTTCCTTAAATGCTTCACTTTCAATTCTCTTAGTTTTCTTCTTTTCCATGTAATTCAAAAGCACCTATAGGTTTTACTTTGCAAACTGTCAACCAGTCTAACTTATCTCGATGTAAGCTGGGAAAAGGAACATTGGATCGTTTGCATCGCCAATTTGAAAGGTTCAAATTGTCTAAATCTTCTTCACTGTTTAATTTCAACTAGAATGTATCTACTGTGCACTTTTGCTCCAACATTAGGAGTTGGATCAAACCATTCACACTTAAATATCACTCCTTGTTTTATTGGCACGGTACTCAATTTCAAGTATCTTAATAATTTTATCATAGTAATCCATCAATTCTCCCTATATGTAAACCCTGCTATTTACTATTTCCATGCTATGACCGTAATATTCTGTGTGAAATTTATATCCATTAACAAAACACATCAGATACGTTTTAATAGTTCGAAAAGGTCTTTTTGCAAGATCTCATATGATCTTATTCTCTATTAGATTTTCTGAGGCCCACAAAAAAAATATCATATTAAATAGTGTAATGTCAGTTAAACACTTTGTTCTGATAATTTAACCATTTCAATTATTACAAGTGAAAACTTACATATTTCTCGAGCCATCAAGGAAAGTGTCTTTTAACTCCTTTATTGATAACATCCTGTGTTGTTTCAGGCACCTGTAACCATTCCTCATATAATCTCAAAGAATTATTTTGTATTCTAGATGCGAACAACACTTACTTTGAAAACTCAAGAATTCTATTTCAAAATCAACTTAAACTTAATGCTTGAAAGGTTAAACCTCTTAACAATTTAATAAAATATAACCATGGGCAACCTCTCTATTTTTTTTTCTATTAACATTCATCTTGTTGAATGTCCATATGTTCTTCATGGATATATGAAAATCAATAAGTTACCATTAACATCACTCATTTCTCACCATCGTCATTAGGAGGAACTTTTCTTTCTCTTATGTGCACATGCTGCTCAAAATAATGTGAACAAATTGTTCTTGCATCCTTCACGAAATAAACATTACATATCAAACCTTCAACTCTGGCCTTGTTTTTTACATTTCTCTTCAAGTGATGCAAATACCTACATTATAAATAGGGTTATTACAATTATGTGATTAAAACATTCTATAAGATTTATTTAAATATTAACTATAATCAAGTCTTAAATAGATACATCCATTACTATTGAATTGGCCTAGCAAATTTAGCCTCGTATGATAAATGTACAAGTAGATGCTCCAGACAATCAAATAAGCTTGGAGGAAAAATCCCTTCCAATATACACAAGATAATTAGAATTTCCTTATGTTAAGCTTTTGAAAAACAAACTTAAATTAGATATAACTTCCTAAACCTTATACGATAGCAACTCTCGAAATGCAATTGGACTTAGCCTTTATATAACACATGAAAACCATGACTTTTCATCCTAAATAGTTTGTACTTCCTCATATTCACACACCTTGCTAGGTTCGAAACATAACCATCAGGAAACTTTAGAATTTTCAACCATTCACAAAAAATTTCCTTTTGTTTTTCTTCCTGAAGTGTAACATACTTTTGGATATTTACCAGTGCAAAGGTCTTTATCTAACTTATTTCTTTCACAAAAAAGTTTCAAACCAACTAGTGATTTTTCATTGTCCTTTGTCCTCCCTTTAATGTTCATGATGATGATGAACAAATTATCAAAAATAATTTTTTAATATGCTTCATATGTAAGTTATGACACATCAACCTACTTTTCAATACAGTAAATACCAAAAGATACTTTGCTTTCTCCAACCAAAGTCTTTACTAATACTTTTATTAATTGCTTCAGCTTCAAGTTCTGTAACTTTCAACAACCCTAATTTCTCCTGCAATATCTCTTCACAAGCTTTATGAGGGAGAGGAGGTGTCTGTACCATCCTATTTTTAATGAACTTTTTTATTGCGTTTAAATGGATGATTTGGAGGAAGAAATTTCCTATAATTGTCAAACCAAGATCTTTTAGCACCATTAAGAAGATAAAATGCATCATAACCATTTTTGTAGTAAGGACAAGCTAAATTTCTTGTTGTGCTCTATCTAGATAACATAGAATATGCAGGAAAATCACTAATAGTCCACATCAAATTTGCTCAAAAAAAATCTCTTATTTAAGAGATGCATCATATGTCTCCACATCAAATTCTCAAAGATGATACAATTTAGATACCAATGATTGTAAGAATACATCAATTTTAAGCTTTAGACTCCTACGCCATAGCACAATCACCGTCAAGAACATATATGTCTCATTCATACACATCCATGGAGGAAAATTATAAGGAGTAATTATAATTGGCCATGATTAATGTTGATGGTTGGATTGATCAAAAAGTTAGAATATGTCTATCAACAATCCTAACCTAACATTTCGACTTTCAGTTACAAATTCAAAATGGGTGTTATTGATATGTTTCCATGCAAATGCATCTGATGGATGGCTCATTTTCCATCTTCTTGTTTATTTTCATTATGCCATCTCATATAAGATGGAATATCATCAGAGGCATATAGTCTTTGAAGTCTCGGAGTTAATGGGAAATAATGCATTCACTTCTAAGGTATTAATTTCTGTTTCATAAAATGCTTTCTAGGTTTGAACCTAGATTGACCATAAAATTTGTAATCTTATAATTCCACATCATCTCCCCAAAAAAAATTACATCCAAAATTGTAACAATCAATTTTTTCAACTGGAAAACTAAAATTCCTAATAAATTCTTTATATTGTATAAATTATCAACCATTGTATGATAAGGAGGCAATGATTCATTATACTAAACACGAATTTTATTCAAACTTCAATAAAAAATATGCCCTTCAGATTTTATGTTCAATATTTGAGCAATTGAAGATAATTGATTCATGGTCTCACAATTTTGCTATAATTCTTGGTCAGCTAATTTTAGCAGATAAAAAAAAATTTGCATGTAGGTTTGGCTCTTCTATAAGATTTTCTATATTTTCCTGATAGATATAACTGGCTGCATCATAAACCATTTAGGTGTAAGATTTTCAGTTGCACCTATATTATTTGCTATAAATCCAGTTCCCCCTTCAAACTCATCCACATTTTTGACGAGTTTAATTCATTACCTCTTAAGGTGCTAAAAATTTATAGCTCCCTATGTCGTGTCCATTCAAAATAATTTGGTACAAACCCTTTTCTCAACAAATGGAGTTTTATTTTATCGATAGTAAGAAAACAATTATGTTTGCACTTTTTATATGGAAATATAATCGTTGGACCTTCCATATATGTAGGTTCAGAACATGTATAGTGAATAAAAGCTTTAAATCCATCAACAAACTCAGGGTTAATGAAACCATCAGGTGTTAATTGTCTATACATCCAAGATTTATCAACATTACTCATTTCTATAAAACTATTATTTAAAAAAGTGATTTCATATTTAGTATCCTTCATTTCCCCTAAGTTTATAGAACATTTAATTTTACTTTACAAAACATTCCCCAAGTTTTTACAAGTCACTGACCATTCCCCCACCAAATTGAAACCAACTTATCCCACCATGTGAGTTCACAATTAGAAAACTCAATCATAACTAATTCCACCTTGGTGATTGGACAATCACCATATTCTAAGTCATAATAACCTTACAACTTCATGGAAGAATTTTTAAGGCAATATAGGGCTTTGATCTTACTTATCCTTAATATATCTTAATACCCTATAAGCAACCTACAAATGAACTGTACTTGGTTTATTGATATATTAACTTAATTGATGGAAAACATATGTGAGTATTAGTCAAATAAAACAATATTTCAACCAATTTCCTATAAGAAGTGACATCAAGAGGTTAAAAAAAGCACCCAAAAGCATTATGGTACATGGCATTGTTTACACCTATGAATCAAGAAAGAAAGTGCTCACTATGAATCCTAGGATCATGGAATTTTTAACTGTTAAGCCTCATGCGATCTGCATCCTTCTAACCTATATACCATCCTAGGGGTTTATTATGCAAAGAATTATCATGTCAAATATGTGAATTTCTTATGTTAATACTAAGTTTGAAATAATCACATTGAAGTTCAAGTCTTTACGTTTCAATTAATCACCTATAAGTTCATTTCGAAAGTTTGATTTTAAATAAGAACTATGGTATGTGGCATTGTTTACACCTGTGAATCAAGAAAGCAAGTTCTCGCTATGACTCCTAGGCTTATGGAATTTTTCACCGATAAGCCTTATAGGAGTTGCATCATGGATTTTCAGCCTAGATATCATCCTAGGGGTTTATTATCCCTCAAATTATCTATAATTGTACAAACTCATTCCATATGCAATAAACACTTATGTAATTCATACATCTAGCCATAAATTATTCTAACAATATTCCAAACAACAATATAGAAAACCAACACCTCATTTTAAAGAATAATACACAAATTCTTCTCTATTAACGTAGAACATAAAATATGAACAGAAGTTAGACGACTTACCTAGATAGATGGACAATTGGATATGATGGATGACCAATAAAATGATCTAAATAACATAATGAGAACTCATTAAAAGTTTACATAATAAGTTTTAATTCAAACAAACAATGAAATTGAGCCTGCTAAGAATAAGAGGTATAGACCCAACATAAAAGTCATCATATACATGTGTGAATACAATATAAAGAAATTCAAATGCGAATGCAATCTCACGTATGAATAAGACTTGATATCTTTGAAATTTTACAATGTTCTATTCAAGAACTAGAAGAGTGAGGGGCTTTCTCGCTTTGCCAATACTGTGAAGAAATTTCTCCATATGTATTCAATGATTGGATCCTGAACTAGATACTACAGTGAGTTAATAGTCCTAGGGGAACCCTTTCGAGATGACACTTCCCAAGGTTAGTTGACCAACACCAAAGTATAGAGAAGAGGGATAAGAAGAAGACTTTCAAACCATCAACTTAAGAAAGTAAGTGAGCATGGTACATCTTCATCTTGATATTCACACACTAGGCTATAAAGTAAGTTATATACATTCATGTATAGTTCCCAATCTAGCCTTTAAAATTAATTATCATTAATGCAAGTCTAACACATATAACAGGTCATATGATACATCATTTTTATGGAAACCTTAGATATATTGATAAAAAGATCACTTGCATATACTTAATACACTAGTTACAATATTTAGGAGCAAGAAGATTAAATTTTTTTTGAATGGGTTAATTCAAGAAATATACGAGAGCATGTCAAAGAGCATTTAGGAAAGCTTACTAGACCCAAAGGAAGACAAAATAGTAATTAATATGATCCAAGCTAAGGTTATATAATATTTAGATACATAACCCTATTGCATTGAGGCCAATTTTTTAGGTCATTATTTATTTAGTATTTTGATCTTCATATTATTATAATTGGGTTTTTCTTTACTTATTGTAAACCCTATAACATATGAATATAATTTTGTAGTTATTCTAGTTTCATATTTAGAAAAGGAGTTGTTATGGTTTTAAATCCTAATTTAATCATGAAAAGGCTCTAAAGATGGTACTTCCTTTCTGAAATTTGGAATATGAATTGAAATAAGATTCTTAAATTATTCTACTAAAATCCTCGTCAAAGTGGAACTAGCAATTAGTTTTTACTTGAATAAGGACTATTAAAGTTCCAATTCAACTAGTCATAGTACTTATTGTTTTTCATCTAAGTGGAAATCCTTATTGCACTTGTAATTAGGATAACTATCATATTTTTTATATTCACCCTATATAAAGTGGATATTTTTAATTAATAAAGACATATTTGGGTTAGAAAATATTGAGAGTTGTTAGTATTTTATCTCTTATTCTTTATTGAACTTCAAAACTTCCTAAATAATTCCTTCTTTGCACCATTCAAAATATTTTATAAATTTGGTTCCTTATTTTTTGTAATCAATAGATCAATTTATCAAAACTATGCTTTAGCTTTGTTAGTAATATTTCAACCTTTTTTTTTTGGCTTCTTTAGGTTTTATTCATAGGTGGGTCGAATTAGTTGGTACCAAAATTTAACTAAAATAATGTTTGTTTATCCTTTTATTTCATGTTTTATAATTTTATTCTTGAAATTTTCTGTTTTTCCCTTATGTCTACTTTTTTTATATTGAATGATCTTCTTGTTTCTAAAATTTCAATCAAATTAGTTAATTTCATCTTCTTATTTAGAGTTTTTCTATATTTTCTCCTTAAGATAGGTTCCTTCTTTCCTCAATTCTTTATTTAGTCCCTTTTAGGCCAAGTTTATCTACTTTCTCTATAATAATTGTTTCATAGACTTATTTGATCAATTTTGTGTGGCGATGATATAAAAAATAATTTGGTTCATTGATTCCAATTGGTGCAACCTTAGTGCTCTATGAATGCATTCTTAATTTCATTCTTAGTTAATTATTTTGGCATATGTAAAAATAAAACAAGTTGTACAAATACATTTGATCAAGATGTTAATCTAAGTCAAAATTTTAATTTGTGTAACCAATTCTAGCTATTCTACGGCTAAAATTGATCTATTTCATAATTAATTAAAATCTGGTCAAAGTGGAATTTCACTAGTTTTTTTTTGTTTTATTCATTTTGCTTTCTTCTCGGTTAACCCTTGATTTTTAATGGAAAAATTAATTGAAAAGAAAATGTAAGTAAAAAATTAAATTTCCTTCATTTGATGTTACTAATCAATTATTACTATCAAACATTTGACATACTTTTATTTATTGTTTTGATAATCAATCCCACTCCCTTGGTCATTAGTTCTCTTAGTTTTGTATGTTTACAAGGCTAAATTCTTTGGTTAAGTTTGTATACATTCTTTATAGAAACTAAGAAGGAAGCAAAGAGTAATAAATGTAAATGTGTGTGATAGCATTAAGAAAGGCCAAATAAATAATAAGACATAAGTTATTTAATATATTTTGAGAATAAATATGTAAAGGACTGAATGAGAACTTTTTTACTATCCTTTTCTTATAGCCTTTGAATATTTCTTCTAAAGGTGGCTTAACACTAAAGAAAGAAAAGAAAAACATGTTCTTCGTATAGGTTATATAATAACAGTTTAAGAGAATAAATATGATATGTAATGATATAAAATACATGTTAGAGAAGCAATTCTATTAAACCTTTTAATTTCAAAGGAGAAAACAAACTCATATCCTTAATAAAAGGAAGCACACTAAGCAATCCAATACCCCAAATGGAAATTAATGATGAGAATGATAATTTAAGCATTAATAAATTTAATCTAGCATCTAAGATTAAAAGTGACAAATTTGGCCCTAAGAAAGGAGTTAGGTGTTTCAATGGGAGCTTAAGACCTCTTATAGAAATTTCATGGAGCTCTTGCTAACCTATCGAAATTCATCACTACTTTGTTTCAAAACTACTATCTTCTTCTATTCTGCACCAACATAACCACATAACAATAAACAATGAACCATTAAAAACCCAAATAAACCCTCCAAACTCAATTCACAGTAACACCAACACATTGGACATACAATAGTTCACATACAAAAATTGAAGACAAAAAAATTAACCCAAGATAAACAAGTTGACATCTAATCTGGAGATGAAAAACCTAAGACAATGGAAGTAGTTAGTAGAAGAATGAACGAAGACGAGCAGAAGGAAAAAGACAGTGTCTGTAACAGAGGACCAATAAAGAAGAAGAGAAAATTGAAAATGAAAGACAGGGGGGCTTTGGGTGTTTATTTTCTTCCCATAGGAAATGATGTCATTTAACTTTAAATGTAAAAACTTCATTTTCATATACTGACGGAATGATATTTCTATCGATATATCACCAACTAGCATTTCTTCCATTGTTAAACTCCAACACTTATTTTTATTGCTAACTATTACCACCTACTTTTATGACGACTTTCATTACAGTAAATTCCGTTGAAAAAATTATGAGGACAATTTTCCTCCACATTTATCAACAAAAAATTTTTCCATCGCAATATACAATTTTTTCTTACAAGTTTTTTGACAAAACTTTTCATCACTAATTTACTACAAAATTTGATCCGTTGGTAATTTGTAATTTTCTTGTGGTGTTTCCAATCACTTTTTAGGGAATTTTGGTTTTGTTAATTGCTCTTTTTCTTCAATTTCACCCTAAACATACTGCCTTTAAAACTTGTAGTTAGCTGTATATATTGTTGTATCAACCATCTCCATACCTATGTCTCTACTCAAGTGTTTATCCCCTAGTGTTTATCCAGTTGTATAATCCTTTCTCTAGTTGTTTTCTCTTTATTTTGGGTTCCAACAAACCAACAAAATTTTCCTTACTACTCCTTATCAATTCCCTAATTATAAGTTGCTTATTTAGGCTATTAAGCCCCTTAACATTACAAGCTAACTACTATCTTCATTATTTCTTCTTTTTATTACTTTTCCTCCTAGACTTTCCACTCAAACCTGGGGAGATTGAGATTATGCCTTGTTTGGATCCAAAAGTTTCCCCTCTTTCCATTCTAAAAGTACCATTTAGTTCTTCATCAAACTTAATTCTTTCCATTTCTGCACTAGAGTATTTCCCTTTCGTTACTGTGATTTCCTCCCCCATGATTGTATCATACTTACTGAGGATCTCATTCACCTATTCCTTGGTCCTTTCCCTATTACTCTCACTTGATTTGCGTCCTTGATGACCTAATATTCATTCTCTTGAATCTCTAACTTTGCTATCTTATTCTCCACCAGGCTTTTATCTTTATGGTGCTAGTTCTCAGTCCCTATCCCTACCTTGTCATTCTCCCCTATATTTATGTCCTGATTAACTTCTCCATCATTGACTAGTTTTCCTTTACCTAGTTAGTTGTAATTCTCTTCATTAATATGCTCATTTGATGCTTCTTCTCCTGCTATAGTGTATTGCATTTTGTTTGAAAAATCCTTAAGATTTTGCTTTCCCTATTCACATTCCTTTTCTCTCCACACTTGTTTCTTCTCTTTTGACTTTGTTCTCCATATATACGAAATCCCTATAAAATCTTCATCTAAATTACTATACTCATTCAATCTCAAAGTTATAAGATTATTGGGAAGTTTCTTTGAAATATCAACATCTATGCACACCATAGCATATCTAATTCTCCTTATTAGGGTAGTATTTTCATCTAAAATCAATGGCTTCCCTATTTTACTTGCAATATAGCTCATACCTTCAATAGACCAATATTTCAAGGGTACCTTGTGAATATTGACCTATAATGAGATGTAATCCAGCTTGCTTCTGTCCAATTTCACCCCTAAATGCCAGTTGTTGATGAGTATTGGATTCCATATTACATGTCATAGCCCTACTTCCAACACCTTTTATGTATTTTCTTCTATGTTGAACTTGAACACGAAGAGCTCATCCTCACTCACCACGAAGAGCTCATCCTCATTCACCTTTACATTCTCCAAACCTTTATTCCTCCATTTAGAATTGGCACATTTGCTAAAAGCTAGGAAGGCCAGTCTCTTTTCTAGGAAGAAACCCACTAGTAAGGTTCTCCATTTCTGTGCTCCTTGATGTAACACCTTTAGAGGACCCTAAATTGGCCTCTCAGTTTTAGATTCCACAAACCTAAGTTTGTCTAAGCTCCCATATTCACCTACAATGGAGCTCTATATAGCCTTCCCATTCGCTTCCAAATGAATTTCTCTATTTAAGGAGCCTCTAAGTAGGGAAAAATTTGAGGTATTATTCTGGTTCTGTGTGTTACTAGTATCAGATGTGGATTGGGTATTTATGGGGTTGTTTTTCTAGTTTTTCCTACTCTATTTAGGACTGGGGTTATTGTTCAGCATTTAGTTGGTTAACTATTAGGGAGTAAGGAATAAGGTTTTCTACTCGAGGATGGAGAGAGAAGAGGCATGTCAATGGAAAAATGAGTAGAACAAATAGTTTGAGGCACTTCTAGTTGTTGGAAATTATGGAATTAATATAGAACATAAAAGGATTCAAGCATAAATAGATGGATCTTCACTTGCTATGTTATGAATGCCTATTTTGATTATCAATTTATATGAAAGTTCCCAGAATTTGGCACATAGACTCTTATATTTTGAAGTTTTAAGCCTATGAGCATTTATTAACATTACAATATGATAAATTTTCTCTGTTGTGTGAATATCATACATAGTTGGATGATTCTAGAACTTACTTTTACTATGCATACTAAGATTATAATTTTTTAAATTAAAGGTATTGAGATGAAAAGACATCTAGATTACACTTTTGTTAATCCTTTTCTTTGATTTTACCTTACCTTATTTTTATCCCTTAGGTGTAACCAATTTTGAGCCTTAGCCTTTTCTTTAGATTATGTTAACTATATTACAAAATGATTATCATTTTTTATTGACTAGCCTTATATTTAGTTTCGTATCCTAAAGGATTATATTTACTAGATTGTACAAGAATTTGATTAGACAAATAAGTATCAAGAATTGCGAAAGGTGTGAGATTATATATTTGAATTAGTATATTCTTACTTGTTACTTATCAATATTTTTTATCTAAGTTCTTTCATATTGATTAACCCATAATTTATCTTTTACCTTACCTTACCTAAACCTCATTTCACTTTTATATAAAAACTTTTTGATTTTGCCTCTAATTTATTTTATAGTGGTGGAGATGTAAGATATTCACAAGCTTATGATTTGGATTCCTTTATACATTTATTTTAGAGTTTCACTGATTTTTACCCTAAACAATTTAAGTGAATTGATTGAATCTTTTGTAAGGATGCTAAATCATATGACCTTTAAGTTCAGAAGGATTATCAAAATATCATTTATGATGTTGTCTTTTGAAAATTTGTTCAAGAAATGTCTCAATACAAATGACCAAGGTTATAAAAAAAGAGTCGAATACAAAATTATTGATATGATAGCCATTAATATTTAGGTAACATGTGGCTTTCATAAATAATACATGTTAATAATTGTTGACTCTTATTGATTTTAATTTGTTTCCCAAGGCATTAGATCTAAAACATGAATAGATAGGTTAAGAAGAAGAAGAGAGGGGTATTAAGAAAAGTTAATGAATTGGAATTTTTTATTTACTTGAGGATAAGTTGTTACATAAGTATGGGGAAGTTGATAAATAGCGATTTAGTCATATTTTTGGTCTAAAATTTAATGCATTTTGCTTTTTTATTATAGTAATCTTATTGATTTTGGTGCTTAAGTTGTTTATATTTTATTTTAAGGTCTAATTCAATCACTTAGAGAAAAAAATGAACATATTTTAACAAGTTTAGATTAATTTGGAGTTGTTTTAATTAAATTGTAGTATATGATATTATTCATGTCCATCTTAAAAATTTTGGAGGCATGTTAAGTGTTTCTTGTAGAGCATGATGATCTTGAATGGCAATGCATTCGGATTGATTTTTGAGAAGGGCATATTGACGGTATATGCTTGTGTTGTTGCATATGTTAGCTTTAAATTGTGATGCATATTAACCTAAAGAACATGGTTGTTAACATGTCTATTTAACTCACTGTATGTAGAATTAAAATTTAAAAAGAAAAAATTGAACTGAATATAAAGAAAAAAGTAGAAAAATACTAAATAAGGAACCTTAGAAAGGCATAAGGAAGGGGAAACAAACTAAGAGACCTCTTTAAAGCATTTTTTAATGAATCTAGAGTGAAGCATTCAGGGATTTTAGGGTTTCCAGTTATATTTTCTTAGATTTTTTATTTTCTGCTTAGTTTTAGTGTTTTATTCTCTATTATCATTATCTAAATATCATTTATTATTTAAATTAGATGAACCTTAGGATGGATCTTATAATGACTTTTTGATTTATTTATTATTTAATTTCATTGAGATTCAATTATGTGTTTATATTTATTCTTGAATTAATATTACTATACCTTACTTCATGTGTGATTTCAAGCATTTGAAATTGAAAAATCCTTTGTATAAATATATTTGGCATAATTGAAAGGAGTTGCATGTAAATCTAGAAATAGGTTAACATAACATAATAGTGAAATTTATAAACCAGTTAATATAATTACTGGGATTTTAATTAGAAAATTATTACAATTAATCAACCTAGAACTAGGTGTTGATAGTCTTGAGAAAGATATTTGTTGGATCCCGATTTTTAAGTGGAATTTAGAAATATTAAATGAACTTGAATAAGTGTCATTATGTATATGTTTAGGTATAAATGTATTTATACTTAAAGGAAAGTGATGAGGAAAGAATTGATAGATTTTGATAATTTTGGGAGTTGAATAGATTTGTATGGTTATGAAAGTTAAAGTGACTTAGTGGATTGAAATGGAAG
>JAOSBO010186963.1:0-22605 GCA_027563915.1 Erythroxylum rotundifolium
GTTATTCTTCTTTTCTATCTACCTCAAAAGTCTTGAATACACCATTAGACTCTAATAAATTGGTATCAGAGTCATGACAACCTCCGGCATCATATCGCTCAGACTAGTTCCATTATTGTGCCTTATGAAGAATAACTATGACAATTGGAGTACACAAATAAATGCATTGCTCGATTCGTAAGATGTGTGGTATGTAATTGAGAATGGCTATGATGAATCAACAACAACGAGTAATATATGGGCGAATAAGTTAAAGACGCTGAAAGAAACCTGTATGAAAGATAAAATTGTACTGTACCTCCTTTTTTAAACAATTGATGAATCTGGTTTTGAGAAGATCGTTGGCATGAAAAAATCAAAGGAGACATGGGAGATTCTCGAAAAAGCATACAAAGGTGTAGAACGAGTGAAACTTGTTCTCCTACAAACATTTAGAGGTGAGTTTAACGTTCTAAAAAAGAGAGTCAAAATGTGTGTCTGATTATATTACAAGGGTACAACTAGTGGTGAACCAACTAAATTCCTTAACTGATGATTTAAGAATGTAGTGTGTGCAATAGAAGAGTCTAAAATGATGGCAAAGATGACCATAGATGAGCTCTCAAGTTCCTTGGAGGTTTATGAACAAAGAAAGAGGAAAAAGAAGCAAGAGGTGTTGGAGGAAGTACTTTAAGATAAGGGAAAGCTGAAAGAGGAGAAGTCAGACAGCAGCGAAGGAGGTTGTGGTAGAGGCCGTAGTAGAAGTTGTGGTGGCTATAGAGACAAAGGTAGAGGTCGCGACAGAGGTCATGGTAGAGAATAAAATGGCAAGAGAATAAGGAAGATAAAAACCAATAAAATTCGTATGATAAAGACCAAGGTTAAGGAAGAGGAAGATCAAGTACTATGTTCAATGTTATGACTATAAAAATTATGGCCATTATGTATTAGAATGCTATTACAATGATAAGAAAAATGAGAATGAGAAAAAGGAATAGAAAGGAGTTGATGGTGTAGTGTTTCTAGAAAAATGGAGGCCGGCCCCAATAATGATTCGGTATGATACTTAGACACCAGTGCAAACAACCGTATGTGTAGCCATAAGCGTTTGTTTACCGAAATAAAAGAGATTATATGGTTATGTATCATTTGAAGACGCCTTAAAAGTGAAAGTCAAAGGGAAGTAAGATGTTTAAAGGTCTACGTAAAGGATAAAACTTAGTTGTGGAATTTGCAGTTTGAGTAGCTTAATTTTGGTGGTTTGAAACAATTGGTAAATAAAAGAATGGTGAATGGTATACCAAACATAGAACGCTACAACAAATTTTGTGAAACTTGTGTGTTAGGAAAATTTTCGAGGTTCCAAAAGAAGTAAAATATCGTGCTAAAAAGGTGCATGAATTGATTCATATCGATATTATGGTTTAATAACTCTCAACTCTTCTGGTAAGCTCCTTACTTTATTATTTTTATTGATGATTATTCTTGTAAAACTTGGGTTTATTTTTTAAAGGAGAAATTAGAAGCATTTTTTGTTTTTAATAAATTTAAGGTGTTTGTAGAAAACTTTAGTGGTGAGCCCATAACGGCCTTAAGGTCCGATATTGGTGCTGAATTTAGATCAAAAGAGTTTGTAAATTTTTGTAAAGAGAATGGCATTTGAAGGTTCTTAATAGCTCCTTATTCACCTCAACAAAATGGAGTAGCAGAGAGAAAGAATTGGACCATATTCATTACAGTTCGAAGCAAGTTAAAGAGTAAAAGCATGCCGAAGGAATTTTAGGTTGAAGTGACAAGATGTGCAATGTATTTGTAAAATCGTTGTCCAACGCAAGTTTGGAGAATGTTACCCTAAAAGAAACATGGTGTGGTGTCAAACCATCAGTGGCACATTTGAAGGTTTTTAAGTATGGCTTATGCTCACGTTCTAGCTCAAAGGTGCTCAAAGCTTGTTAATAAAAGCCATAAGCTAATTTTATCGGCTATGATGAAAGGTTTAATGCATATAATCTCTATGATCCTTTTACTAAAAAAGCATTTGTGAGTTGTGATGTGCAAGTCAATGCAGACAGCATGAGTAATTGGAGTTCCATAGAGGAGATGACTCATGAAGAAGTAAAAGAAGTAACATTAATAACAATTTTCACACTAACAAACAAAGCTACATCGACAACAACAAAAGTTGGATCGTCTTCAACTTTGTCCATTGATGAAGATGAGCCAAGAACACCAAAATTAAGAAGCTTGTGAAACCGATACAAGGGGACATATGAATTACACTTGGTATGCCTTTTGACAGGTGCACAGGACATCACATTTGAACAAGTCGTAGAAGATGAGAAATGGAAAGTTATGATGCAAGAGGAGATGAAAGTAATTGAGAAGAATGACACTTGGGAACTTGCAAAATTACCCAAGAATCATAAGCTCATTGGTGTGAAGTGGGTTTACAGGAAGAAGATGAATGTGCAAGGAAAAATTGAGAGATACAAGGCAAGACTAGTGGCGAAGGGATATAAGCAAAATGCTGGGATTGATTATGAAGAGGTGTTTTCCACGGTTGCAAGAACAGAAACAATTTGGCTATTAATTTTGTTGACAACTCAAAACAAGTGGAGTATTTTTCAAATGGATGTGAAGTCAACATTTTTAAATGGGGTGCTTAGCGAAGAGATTTACATTGAACAACCCTTTGATATATATGTAAAAGTTAGTAAGGAGAACAAGGAGTTAAGTTAAAAAAAGGAGTTGTATGAGTTGAAGCAAGCATCAAGAGCATGGAACACTTGAATAGATGCATATTTAAGAAAGCACAAGTTTGTGCAATGTCCATATGAACATGCATTATATGTGAATGTAAGAAAAGATGACATTTTATTTATGGCCTTGTATGTAGATGACTTAATTTTTATAGGAAATAATAAGGAAATGATTAAGAAGTTTAAGTTGGAAATGACAAAGGAATTTATGATGACTAATTTAGGTTTCATGTCTTATTTTCTTGGATTAGACGTGAGAAGATAAATCTGAAATTTTCGTGTCTCAAGAAGCATATGTAAATGAGATTTTAAAGAAGTTTAAAATGAAATATTGTAATCTTGTAAGCACCCCGGTTGAGAGTGGTACAAAATTGTCCCGATATAATGAAGGCAAGGTAGTTGACACAACATTGTATAGAAATTTGATTACAAGTTTACGTTATCTTACATGCACAAGGTTGGATATTACATATGGAATTAGCTTGGTAAGCTGATACATTGAGAAGCCAAAAATGACGCATTGGAAAGCCGTAAAATGAATTCTTCGTTATATTATTGGTAGATTATCTCGTGGCTTATTTTACTTTGATACTAATGAGTTTGATTTTGTTAGAAATTCCAATAGTGATTGGAGTGGAGATATGGATGATAGAAAGAGAGCTACAGGTTTTGTATTTTTCATGGGAAGCATGGCTTTTACATGGATTTCGAAGAAAAATCCTATAGTTTCTCTGTCAACCTGTGAAGCAGAATGTGTTGTTGCATCTTCATACGTATGTCACTCATTTTGGCTGCATAAGTTACTGAAGGAGATGAACTTTTCTCAAGAGAAGCGAACAAAATTTTGAGTAGATAATAAGTCGGGAATTTAAGTTGCAAAGAACTTAACACATCATGAAAGGAACAAGTGATAAGTCAAATTATTTATATATGATTTTGGGATGAATTGGAACTAATTTGACTTATCTCTATGCGAATTTTGAGCTTTATTTGGTTAATTCTCGCACATTTCAACTTTATCGCTTAATAGGTATAGATGGATAGATTTTGGGGTAAGAGGCATAACTTTCATTGTGGATGTCGGATTAAGGTCATTTAACATCAAAGAGGACTCCGAGTTCTACAACTTCCGTGAAGACTCTAAGAAAAGATTTTGTTGTCTAAAGTGTTGAAATTGTATGTTTCTATATATGTTCAGTGTATGTCCACCCAACGGACATAATATTCCTCCAAATACACATGAGTAGAGATGGAAAACTAGAAAACCCAAAAAAGTCTGCCCAACACAAATGAAGTCTGCCTAACAGACATTTACTAGCCAAATTTGTTCTAGAAGATAGAAAAGGTTCGCTTAACGAACATGAGGATCTGCCTAACAGAACTTGATGGCATTATTACGATCCTCCTTCCACTATTTGGCAAAAACTAGGTTTCTTTGGGCCCAAAACACTATAAATACTCATTTTTAAGAACAAAAGAGCGGTTCAGACAATGAAAATGAGGTTGCACACAAAGGAGGCACCCAAAAGAGGCAAAGAAGAGGAAGGAGGATTGAATCAAGCATTGAAAGCAAGCTTGTTTTGAGTTCTCTCAATCTTCTCTCTCTGCCCTTTTTTGGATGTTGACTATCTTTATTTGTTTGGATTCTTTCATCATGTTCTGGAACTAAACCTCATTTAGGGTTAGGGATGTAGCATATTTTGGGGATTGATTTATGTTTTATGGATTAATTAGTGTTGAATGAAAGTTCTTGGGTTATATTTATCTTTCTTGAGGTTCATTTTGGTTTCTATGCTTGATCACCATAGATGCAACCTTAGGGATCATATGATGGACTAAGAGGTGAAGTATGATTTGTGCACTAGGAAAATAAACACATTAGATTTAGAAATAGAGATCTCCTAAACTAGTGTGATAACTTATGGGTGCTTATTCTTAATGAATTTCATTAGCTAGGTTTTGTATTGTGAGATCATAATCAACTAGTTAGATATTCTTATATGTATTGAGAGAGAATATAAGTGAATTTGTGCAATTGTTATTATAACTTGTCATTCAATCAATTCTATAATTTATTGATCAATCTCTTAAATTGCTGAACCCTAAAACGTTAAGTCTAAATCATCAGATGTACCTTGTTTGTTTATTTACAGTTTTTACAATTTATTGCTTGCTCTAATCCAATCATCTTTAACATTTCTTGTTATTTTGGTTCAATTAATTAGGATTAATTTAGTAGCGAGAATCTTAGTCCTTGTAGGATATAACCTTGGAATACTTGATTTGTAGGTTCTAGAAATGATTCTGTGCACTTGCAGATTTTGTTAACTAAGTTTTTGGTGCTATTATTGGGGACTAACTTACATTTGTTACTATTAATTCTAGTTATTTTTAATTACTTTGAGTTTTCTTCCATTAGTTGCTTTTAAACCCTTTCTCTTTGTTTTATTTCAAGAGTTGTATACACTTAAGGCATTCAAGAAATTTGAACAACGATCAGTTACTTGGGTTAAATCCTGAAATTGAATGCACTTGTAGAAGGAACAACAATCAAAGAAAAAGAGAGATGGAAAATAATACTCAAAATCTAATTCTGCATGAGGAACAAGATATGGGGAACGATCAATCCAATGATGGAAATTAGGCTGAACTGGTGGTGGTTAATCCTGCGGTAAGGAGAATTAGAGATTATCAAATGCCATTTATTGTTGGTAACTGTTGGACCTCCAAACTTTTTCGGAAGTTATAATTATTAAACAAAAATTTGATGGCATTTCGTCATAAGTAAAAATCAGAAATTTATGAATCAAAAATTTTTGGAGTTTAATTAGGTATATTATTATATACATAGGGTTGTATGGATTAAATGGAAGTGTTAAAATTAAGTTAAGGAGTTAGAAGGTATTAGATTAAATGTAGAAGGGCAAGTTTGGAAAGGATAGAGTTTGTCTTAAAATAATAAGAGAAGAACAAGTGTATATGTGTAGGGGAAGAGCTGGAGAAAAATAATAAAATAAGAATAAGAAAGAATTCGTGTAAGAAAGAAAGAGAGAGAGAAATCATAGAAGAACCTAGAAGAAACTAGAGAAGAGAGAGTCGTGTAAGGGAGATATATATCTGAGAGGTTAGAAAAAAGAGAGGCGTATGTGTTAAGAAAGAAAAAGAGAGGTAGTCGTAGTAAGGAGTAGAAGAAGAGAAGTAGAAAAATGAAGTAGAAAAGAAGAAGAAGGAAAGAAAAAGAAAGGAGACAGAAGAGGAAGAAAAGATTCAGTTGACTTTTTGATAATATCTATCTTCTTTACTTGTTTTGATAAAAGAAGAAAGTAAAGAAACCAGGTTTTTATGAGCTGAAATAAAGAGAGAAAGAAGATGAATAAGAGATTTATGTTTTTAGATTTTTATGAACCCTTAGCTAGATTTTATTTCTTTTAGTTAGATAAACCAAAAGTGAACTAAATCTAAACTCATTCTTAGATAATAGAGATTTATGGAAGTTATATTCGTGTATGATGATTAAATGAAAACATGCTTGTTTGAAAGGAACAAGAAAGTTGAAATTAAGAACAACAAGAAGAACAAGCTTGAGCTTGGATGTATAAGAAAATAGGTGGATGATAAGCTAAAATTATTTGTTTGTATGTGCACTTAAATGTTTGCTTTTACTCATTGTGAATGTGAGAAAAATATGCTCTATGAATTTGATATCATGTATATGTGAAAGATACTGCATTTCCATATTGGTGAAAAGCAGAAAAATTAAAAAGCATGAAAATATGAATATGCTATGAAATATGTATGCATAAGAAAATCTACTTATCTGGGCAAGAGAAATACCATTTCATTTGTCACGTTCACATTGACCTTAAGCATTCTCCCGACTGCCCACTTGTGGCGTATGAGCTCAAAAAAATGGACTCATTTCGTTTATGGTGTAAACTTCAGTTTCACCATTTTGTTTTATGGGATTCTCTTGAGCTATATTGTTGTGCATTCATTGTGATTTGCTGAGTATGATATATGATTAAATGCTTTGTATAATGGTTGGAAAATACGTGGTATGATTTATGTAACTGAAATTTTAAGTATGTGTTCTGTAAACTGAATCCTTATATATATATGTATATATATGAAATTGTTTGATTGTTGTGTATGTGCGTGGTTCGTCACCAATAGCTATAGGCATATTAGTCACTGAGCTTCCCAGCTCACCCCACAATTTCTCTACTCCTTAAGTGCAAGAATCAACAGATTAGTGAACCTTGAAAAAACTTCAGCAAATCTCTAAGAAATATTTCATTTGTAACTTAGTTAGTTTGGATCATTTTTGGTAACTTTATAAGCATATCAATATAAGCATTTCTGATTGAATTTTATAATTATGTTACTGATATGGCTTTTGTTTGTAATTGGAGTAATGTACCTACTTTGTTTTAATTAAGAAATGAATGACAACAAGAGTTGAAGAATTCTTTCTGTTCATGTCTATTTTTATTCTGTCGAATTTGCTATTTTCGGTTGGAGACAAAATTGTTAGTTGATGAAGACATTTTAATAAATTTTTATGAAGTAATTATTTTAATGGGAGTTTTGTATGTCTGGTTCATGTTTGTTGGATTTGGGTCTTCTGTTTTGTATGGAAAGTATATTAATAGATGAGAGAAAATAATAGAATAAAGGATAAAAAATGTGATTTGAAACTTCAAGGAATGAACTATATTGATGTAGGTTGAATTAGGCTAAGTAGTCTTCATAAAAGTTGTAGATCTTTCTCTTAGATTTACAATGATATAAAGTTAGAAATTTTTAGACTTCTGGATTGAAAGTTATGAAGTTTTTAATTGGGTGTGTGCAATAGGTGCACACACCCAATTAAAAATAAGGAATCGAGACCCGGGCCTAACATTTTTGGTATCAGAGCCCACGGTTTCTACGGATTTCTAGGCTCAGAGGATGCTATATTATAAATTGTTATGATATGTGATAAATTGTTTGCATTGTGTGATTACTTTTTTGCTTCATTAAATTGAGTGATTGCATTAAGGGACATGCATATTATGCATATATGTAGGAATTAAGATTGAAATAAAAAGTAAGTTAAATGATAAGATTTTATTGAAGGATTAAATGCCACCTTGTGGAAGAACACGAGGAATTTTTGCAAGGATCTGTTGCACCTGATTCCCCCACCATTAGAGAAGGACACTGATGAGTATAGAATCCCAGTAATTGTAACTGCATGAGTCACATGTATGAATTTCGTTAAGAGTTGGAGTTATTAGAAATGATGAGAAGAAAAGTGATTGGTTAGAGTGTGAGACAATGAAAGTTTGTGGATATCTAGAAATAAGAAATGCTATGTAGTATGATACGTTAGACATAAATTCAGTATTTGTGATTATGTCAGCGAATATGGTGATGGAATTTCATTATCGATAGGTACTTGAATTGATATGGATGTGTACGTATTTATGAACTGACTGAGAAAGAAATAGAGACATAGGTGGAAATGATAAGATTTAAAATGTACTAGCAAAGTGGAATTGAAGGGTTGAACTTGGAATTTAAAATGATTGTTAATTAATGTGATAAGGGTTATGATCTAGTATTAGAATTTCAAGATGAATATGTGTCTATAATTTTGAAGTGATTAAGAACATAAATATGGAAGATGAAATAAATGATAATGATACATGTAGAAGTTCTTAAGGATATGATGATCAGTTATTAAAAGTACATATTCGATAATGTGGTTACATTGGTGGATAATGTGATTGAGTAGATATGAAATTTATATTTGGATATGATATAAGAAGTAATTTATGATCTCTATAGTTAAAATTATGAGATGAATTAGAGTAACACAATGGAAGTATGGGATTAAGTGGTTATGTTGAACAAGTAACTATTATAGAGAAGTAACTTTTGAATAGTCATAAAATGTTCAAATGTTATTTAGAATCAATTGAGATTTAGGTATCATTAGTATGAGATATTAATTGGTGACTTGTTGAAAATACATTTTTTGGTAAGATGTAATGATTTTGATGGTATATACCAAAATAAGAGTAAATGAATATGTCTCTTATTTCATCGAGCTTTATTATACAGAATATTCTGATTCTGTAAGATATGAGAGTAATTGATTCCATTTGAATATCATGAATAGTTGAAATTGATTTTATTAAGGCATTAAGAATGGCTGAAACAGCAATGATGAATATAATTGATTGATAAAGATTATAGAAATAGTATTGAGAATTGAGGTGAGAAATCTTTTTTATGAAATAGATGTTTTATCGAATCATATCGCATGAATTAAATGTTCCATTTCTAGGAATGAATGACTATTAAACAAATCAGAAATGAATATTGGAGTCCTATTTCCCACTGAGACTCAAGCAGAAGAAGCTGAATATGCTATAGAAAGTGCATTAATTTTGTTTAATGTAAAGAAGCCTACATATGAGGTTCATGAATTTGAGTTGATGTTATTGTTATTGTTAAGAGAACTTAGTCTGATAAAATTGAAATGTGAAAGAGATGGTCTATGATAAATGCAAGTAAATTATTGTATATGACGTGAAAATTGATTTATATTAGAATTTGCGCGAGTTAAGAATATAAAAGAGTCAAATGGATCAATGTTGAAGAGATATGGAATGGCAAGTAGAAGATAAAATGTTTTAAGAATGTCGTATTAACTTGGCAAGGTATATTGGTAAGAATTTCGATGACGAAATTTTTTAAAGGAGGAGAATTGTTAGACCCCGAACTTTTTTGGAAGTTAGAATTATTAAATGAAAATTTGATGGCATTTCATTATGAGAAAAAAAATCAGAATTTGTGAGTCAAAAATTTTAGAGTTTAATTAGGTATATTATTATTTACATATGGTTGTATGGATTAAACGGAAGTGTTAGAATTAAGTTAGGGAGATATATGGTATTAGATTAAATATAGAAGGGCAAGTTTGGAAAGGATAGAGTTTGTCTTAGAATAATAAGAAAAGAACAAGTGCATGTGTATAAGGGAAGAGCTGGAAAAATAATATAAAATAGGAATAAGAAAAAATTTGTGTAAGAAAGAAAGAGAGAGAAAAATCATAGAAGAACCTAGAAGAAACTAGAGAAGAGAGAGTCGTGTAAGGGAGAGATATATTTGAGAGGTTTGGAAAAAGAGAGAGACATGTGTGTTAAGAAAGAAAAAGAGAGGGAGTCGTAGAAAGAAGTAAAAGAAGAGAAGTAGAAAAATGAAGCAGAAAAGAAAAAAAAAGGAAAGAAAAAGAAAAAAGACAAAAGAGGAAGAAAAGATTCATCTGACTTTTAGGTAATATCTATCTACTTCTCTTATTTTGATAGAAGAAGAAAGTAAAGAAACTAGGTTTTTATGAGCTGAAATAAAGAGAGAAAGAAGATGAATAAGAGATTTATGTTATTCGATTTTTATGAACACTTAGCTAGATTTTATTTCTTCTAGTTAGATAAACCAAGAGTGGATTAAATCTAAGCTCATTCTTGGATAATATAGATTTTTGCAAGTTATATTCGTGTATGATGATTAAATGAAAACATGATTGTTTGAAGGGAAAACATGCTTGTTTGAAGGGAACAAGATAGTCGAAATCAAGACCAAGAAGAAGAACAAGCTTGAGTTTAGATGTATAAGAAAATAGGTGGCTAATATGTTTATAGTTTTTATAATGATGAGATGAAATTATTTGTTTGTATGTGTACTTAAATGCTTGCTTTTACTTATTGTGAATGTGAGAAAAATATGTTCTATGAATTTGATATCATGTATATATGAAAGATACTACCTTTCTCTATTGGTGAAAAGCAAAAAAAATTAAGAAGCATGAAAATATGATTTTGTTATGAAATATGTATGCATAAAAAAATCTACTTATGTGGGCAAGAGAGATGCCATTTCATTCTTCATGTGCACATTGAACTTAAGCCTTCTCCTGACTGCCCGCTTGTGGCATACGAGCTTCGAAAAAAGGACTCATTTCGTTCATGGTGTAAACGCTGGTTTCGAAATTTCATTGTATGGGATTCTCCTGAGCCATATTGTTGAGCATTCATTGTGATTTGCTGAGTATGGTATATGATGAAATGCTTTGTATAACGGTTGGAAAATACATAGTATGATTTATGTAACTAAAATTTTAAGTATGTGTTCTGTGAACTAAATCCTTATATATATATATATATGAAATTGTTTGATTGTTATGTATGTGCGTGGTTCGTCACCAATAGTTATAAGCATATTAGCCACTGAGCTTCCCAGCTCACCCCACCATTTCTCTACTCCTCAGGTGCAAGAATTAGTAGATCAGTGAACCTTGTAAAAACTTCAGCAAATCTCCAAGAAATATTTCATTTCTAACTTAGTTAGTTTGGATCATTTTTGGTAACTTTCAAAGCATATCAGCATAAGCATTTCTGATTGAATTTGTAATTATGTTACTGATGTGGCTTTTATTTGTAATTGGAGTAGTGTACCTACTCTGTTTTAATTGAAAAATGAATGATAGCAAGAGTTGAAGAATGCTTTCTGTTCATGTCTAATTTTTATTATGTTGAATTTGCTATTTTAGGTTGGGAACATAATTGTTAGTTGATGAAAACCTATGAATAAATTTTTATGAACTAATTTTAATGGGAGTTTTGTATGTATGGTTTATGTTTGTTGGATTCGGGTCTTCTGTTTTGTAAGGAAAATATATTGACAGATGAGAAAAAATAAGAGAATAAAGGATTAAAAATGAAATCTGAAATTTAAAGGAATCAACTGTATTGATCTAGGTAGAATTAGGCTAAGTTGTCTGTGTAAAAGTTGTAGATCTTTCTCTTAGCTTTCTAATGATATAAACTTTGAAATTTTTGGACTTCTACATTAAAAGTTATGACATTTTTAATTGGGTGAGTGCCGTGCACAATTGCGACAATCCCAAATTTTCAAAAAAGTGCACGGTCACGACAAACCTCAAATTTCCACACTGTTCACCATTCGTCGTGATCATGCACAAGCGCAATTGTGACTCGTTTGTTAGTATCAGTCATGGCTGCGAGAAATTTTTCTCATGCCCGTGACTCCTTTTGTAGACACCTCTCACGGACGTGGGAAATTGTCACTCCCGTGACTTTTCTTTTAAATTTTTTTTTGCTTTTTAATTCAATTGCAAATTCTTCTTTTAATGCCTAAGTTAAGTTATTTTCAGGTCCATTTTATTCTATGTTATTTCATTTAAATTGTTGGGTAATTGTTTCTTTACTATATTTATTTATTTTCTTATATAGTGGTTGATAACTTGCATTTTGTGCATGTTAATTGTTTGTGTTTTATGTTCTTTTGATAGGCTTATGTGAAGTTTTGCTTGTGTTTCGATGGTAATCCGTGTCTTTGTGTGTTCTAGGTGATGAAATACCAAAGTGATGCGATTTGAAGTGAATTTGGCTAATCTGGAACTGGACAGGATTTCAACATGACCATGTTGAAGGTGACGCAACGCTGTCAGATTGCTACCCATGAATTTTGAATAAATCACCTTGGGATTTGGGCCTAAATGACACAACCCTTTTTCTGAACTATGTCAAATTATTCTGTAGCCAATTGAAGCATTATTTTGATATTTAATTGGGCCCCACTTTGTTTATCAAAAAGGGAAAAATCTAGACCATTATGGGGGGCCCACTTCATTAATTCAAAGAAAAAACCTAGACAAAAGGAGACAGACTTTTAGAAGAGAACAACAGCAACTTTTGAGAGACGACGTTTTTTACTTCAGCTGACTTGAAGAGGACGACAACAACGCTTTAGGCAGGGACTTTGGAAAACGATGGCAACACTTTAAGGAGGAGACGACTTTCATAATCAGCTTTGAAATAGAATAGGGTAGTGGCAGTAGTTTCGTGGATAGAAAGAAGACAACAATTCTCCAACAACTTTATCTTTTAATATTGCTATGTGTGGTTAACCTTTTAATCTAGACAAGGTACCTTACGTTTGATATATGTAGTTCGTGAGACTCCTTTGATTTAATTGTTTTCGTTTATTTCTTATGTTTGTTTAATCTCTGCGCTTTAATTGATTTATTATTGTCGAGTATTGTTGATTCATTAGGCCTATTAATTGATTGGCTTGGTAATAAATTACTGAATAGATTAGTTAATCCGTGATTACTGTCTATCGAAGTGGAGAATTAATTTCAATTCAGAAATTAATGAGATTAAATAATTTAGTCTAAACAGATTGCAGCTTTTCCGATTCTGTTGACTAAGACAACAGTTCATTAGAGCCTACAATTGCCATAGATTATATTCTGCAAAGCTTTACTCGGGACTAGTCTAATTGGTTAGGGTAATAATCTGCGGAGCTTTACTCAGAGTTATTGAATAATTAGGAATAGATTGGTTGATATGTGTTATTCACTGTCTAATATAACTTTGTCTATAAGAATGAACAAAATTTATATTTTTGAGTCTATAATCGAATTACAGTATCAAACGGAGGAGTACCTTGGCTAGGCTTTTCTGTATATTATTTTCAATCTTTATTTTTAATTTCCTTCTGCATGATTACTACGTGATTTTGTATTCTAAAATTAATCATTCCCAAATCAATTCTTTTTATTTTTATTTTTATTGTTTTCACACAAATAAACAATTGCTACATTTGTCTTTGTGATTCGACCCTATTCACCACTTTACTCATTTAAGTGTTCTAGAGTAGGAATTTATTTTTGCTGGTTTGACACGCCATCAAATTTTGGAGCCGTTGCTGGGGACCAGTGTTTAAGTTTTTGTTTATTTGTGTCGCTAATCATTTTTTCTAGTTGTTTACATGCGGCATTATGTTTCTGCAGGTGATTTATTGTTTGATTCGGAGATAGAAAAGACTGCTAAGCAACTTAGAAAAGCGACCAAACTGCGTAGACAACAAGCTTCATCATCTGTGTAGAACTTTCCTGACAGTATTGAAGATCTTCTGACTCTTGTATTTGATTTTAAAGAAGAGGTCGAAATGGCAGAGCAAAATCCAGCATATCCAGCCACCCTCAGAGACATGCTTGCACCACCTGTAGTGCAGTAGCCAATTTGTATTCAATATCAACAAGTGGGGGATGATTTCGAACCGAAAGCCGCATTGATATAGTCTTTACCGAAGTTTAATAGGCTGCCATCTAACGATCCAAATAGGCTTTTGAAGGAATTTCACTTAGTTTGTTCCAGTTTTAAGCCAAGGGGAATTACTAAAGAGCAGCTGAAACTACGGGCTTTTCCATTTTCTTTGGAAGGATCAGTAAAAGATTGGTTGTACTACATCCCTTCTGGTACAGTTAATACTTGAAATGAGATGGCATTGTTATTCTTAGAGATGTACTTTCTTGCAACTACAGTCGCCAACCTACGAAGAGAAATTTACAGCATTAAGCAAAGGGACACTGAGAATATGTACCGAGTATTATGAACGATTCAAACGCTTATGTGCCAGTTGTCCACAACATGGGCTAAGCGAGTAGCTACTTATCCAGTACTTCTACAATGGAATGCTAATGAATGACCGCCGAATATTGGATGCATCCAGTGGGGGAGCAATTGTGAACAAAACTCCTTATGAAGCCAGGAACTTAATTTCTGCAATGGATGCTAACTTGCAGCAATTCGGGTACAGATCTAAAACTTCAACCTGAGGTGTTCATGAGGTAGGTACGTCTAAACTTGAAAGCATGTTGGATAAGATAGCTAAATTGATAGAAAAAAAATATGTTGCATTCTTTTAAATCGAACAATGTAAACGCTAATGTTGTGACAAGGGAATAGCAAGCCCCTGTATATGGTATTTGTTGTTTGTAGGGACATCCCACTGATACTTGTCCAACGCTCCAAGATGGGAGTATCGAGGAGGAGGTAAACGCAGTCAATGGAAGCTTCTAACCTTAACGAAAATATGACCCATTCTCTAATTCATATAATCCAGGTTAGCACGATCAACCTAACCTATGATATAGAAATGGGAAGCAAGGACAGTCACAGCACGGAAAACTATAGCATGGCCATGTTGCGACTTCACATCAGTCGCATAACCAGCAATAATATCCAAGGTCAAATTTTGGTGACAAAATTTCAAAATTAGAGGATACAATGGAGAAGCTTGCTTCATTGCAGATTCAAGCCAATATTAATTTCCAACAATTCCAGACACAAGCTAGCCTTAATTTTCAAGAATTGAGGGAGCAAATCAGTTAGTTGGCAACCTCTCAAAATCAAGGGAAATTACCTTCCCAGCTTACTATCAATCCTAGGCAGAGTATTAGTGCCATTACCTTGTGTAGTGGAAAAGAAATTAAAAGTACTTGAGGATCGCAGAAACTTCAAAATGACCATGTCGAAATTGTCGAGCCAGAAAAAGATGCTAAAATTGAGGAAATCGTGACAGCTAATCCAGAAAGGCCACCGTTTCCACACAGGTTGGCCAAGAAGAAGAAATTGCAGAATAATTAGGAGACCTTAAAGATTTTTTAGAAAGTTGAGATCAACATCCTCCTTCTCACGTTGCTTAGACAAACACCAAGTTAATGTAAATTTTTGAAGGACTTGGTTACTAGCATGACCAAGATGAGAGGCAATCAATGTGTGGTGATGAGTGAGAATGTCTCAACAGTGTTGGAAGGCAAGTTACCACTAAAGGAAAAGGACCTTGGTATGTTTACCATTCCTTGTAAAATTGGCAATGTTGGTATAGAACGGGTTATGCTAGATTTAGGGGCTTCTATAAATCTTATGCCATTGTCTATCTATACAACATTGAATGCTGGTGTGTTGAAGTAAGATGGTGTGATTTTAACACTAGCTGATCACACCACTAGGTACCCTAAGGGATTGTTGGAGGATGTTTTAGTGTAGGTAGATGATCTACTATTTCCTGCAGATTTTTATGTGATGAAAATGGAGGATGAGGGGTCACTTGCGTATAGGATGATGTTGTTAGGACACCCATTTTTTAGCACTTCTAGGATAAAAATTGATGTTCACGAGGGGACTTTAACTAGGGAGTTTGATGGTGCCAAAGTTACATTCAATATTAATAATATCATTAAACATCCTGTTGATTATGGTACAGCTTTTGTTGTTGATTGTATTAACCCCTTGATCGAGAAAGTTCTCGAGTTATGTGTTGATGATTTTTTGTAGGCTACGATAACTAATAACATTACTTCTGCGAAGCTATTAGAAATCGAGACTGAATGGGTAGTTTAGAGAGGTATGGTCCATGAAGTATATGATTTGCAGGTGTTACAAGCTGCGTCTGACATGTTACAGCAGCCATTGAAGATTGATGGCAACAAATTACTCCCCTTTATTCTTCAGCCGCCAACATTTGAGCTCAAAGCATTACTTGCGCACCTCAAGTATGTCTTCTTAGGGGAGGCCGAAACATTACCTGTAATTGTTTTCCAATCAGTTCAGCGATTTAGAGGAGGAGAGGCTTATCCGTGTCCTCAGGTAGAATAAAGAAGCTATTGGACGGTCGATTGTAGACATCAAGGGAATCATCCCTACCATCTACATGCATCAAATCCTGTTGGAGGATGATTGCAAACATAGCAGGCAACCTCAGCGTCGATTGAATCCACCAATGATGGAGGTTGTAAAAAAGGAGATACTGAAATTATTGGCTGCTATCATGATCTATGCTATTTCGAATAGCAAGTGGCTAAGCCCAACACAAGTAGTTCCTAAAAAACTGGTATTACTGTTGTTGAAAATGAAAAAGGTGACTTAATACCCACTGAAGTTCAAAACGGGTGGCGTGTATGTATTGATTAGAGAAAATTAAATACTACTACCCATAAAGATCATTTTCCCTTACTGTTTATTAATCAGATGCTTGAGAGACTTATAGGTTGTTCTCATTATTGTTTTTTAGACGGTTATTTAGGCTTTCACCAGATCCATGTAGTGCTTGAAAATCAGGAAAAGACAACATTCACTTGTCGGTTTGGCACTTTTGCTTACAAACGCATGCCATTTGGTTTTTGCAATGCTCCGGCAACGTTTTAGAGATGTATGGTAAGTATCTTTTCTGACTATGTAAAGGCAATTATTGAAGTATTCATGGATGATTTTACTGTGTATAAAGATTCCTTTACGTCTTGTTTAGAAAATCTGAGGAAAGGGTTAAAAAGATGAATTGAAAAAAAATCTTGTGCTTAATTATGAAAAGTGTCATTTCATAGTTGATCAAGGCATCATATTAGGACATATATTTTCAGCTAGGGGCATCGAAGTGGATAAGTAAAAAATTAACATGATTAGCTCGTTGCCTTACCCCAAAAATGTGCAGAAAGTATGCTCTTTTCTTGGTCATGTAGGTTTTTACAAGCAGTTCATCAAATATTTCTCGAAAATAGCTCATCCCATGAACAACCTTCTACAGAAAGATGTGCCATTTGAATTCAATGAAGACTAGAAAAAGGAGTTTGATATTTTGAAGGAAAAGTTGATTACTGTACCTATCATCAAACCACCGGATTGGAACCTCCCTTTCGAACTGATGTGCGATGCCAGCAACTATGCTGTAGGGGTAGTTCTTAGGCAGAGGGCAGGTCGTGACCCTCATGTGATCTATTATGCATCAAAGACATTAGATAGTGAATAAAACTATTCAACCACTGAGAAGGAGATGGTTGCTTTGGTCTTCGCACTAGAGAAATTCCAATCATACTTGCTTGGTATGAAGGTGATAGTGTATTCAAATCATGCCGCTCTTTGGTACTTGATGAGTAAAAAGGATACGAAGTCAAGACTTATTCGATGGGTTCTTTTGCTACAAGAATTTGACATTGAGGTCAGAGATAAAAAAGGAGAAGAAAACCTGGTCGCAGATCACCTGAGTAGGCTAAACAACACTTCTGAAGATGATCTAGTCATTACTAAGGAGTTTCCTGGTGAACAGTTATTCGCGATGACTTCAACATGGCCATGTCGAAACCCATGGTACGTGGATTTAGTCAATTTTATCACCCAGAATGGATGCCCAAATGGTATCACATCTGCCCAACGCCATAAATTGAAAAATGATGCTAGGTATTATATTTGGGATGATCCATATTTATGGAAAATGTGTTCTGACCAGATTGTGCGAAGGTGCATACCTGAATTTGAAATTTCTTCCATATTGCAATTTTGTCATGCATCTGCTTGTGGTGGCCATTTCAGCCATAATAGGACAACAAGGAAAGTGCTTGAATCTGGTTTTTATTGGCCTGATATTTTTAGAGATTCTTATGCATTTTGCAAAGTAAGTGATAGGTTCCAAAAGACTGGTAACATAGGCTGACGAAATGAAATACCTGAGACCAGTTATTGTTTGTGAAATATTTGATATGTAGGGGATTGATTTCATGGGCCCTTTTCCATCATTATTTGGTTTTCAATATATTTTGTTAGCTGTTGATTATGTTTTGAAATGGGTAGAGGCAAAAGCTACTTGAACTAGTGATTCTAAGGTTATTGCCGATTTTGTGAAGGCTATATCTTTTTCAGGTTCGGCACTCTGAAAGTAATCATTATTGATCGCAGGACTCATTTCTACAACAGAGTGTTTTCTGCATTGCTGAAGAAATATGGAGTTATGGAAAGAGCCTCCAAGGCCTACCATCCTCAAACCAATGGGTTGGCAGAATTTCCAATCTAGAGGTAAAGAGTATTTTGGAGAAAACTGTAAATTTCAGCAGGAAAGACTGAAGCTGGCGCTTGGACGATGCTTTTTGGGCCTACCGCACTGCCTACAAAACACCATTAAATTTGTCTCCTTATAGATTTGTTTATGGCAAGGCCTGTCATCTGCTAGTGGAAGTTGAGCATCGAGCGTTACAAGGCCAAAACTAAAGCTTTCTACGACAAGCAGCTTACCTAGAAGAAGTTTAAAGTTGGATAGAAGGTACTTTTATTTAATTCGACTTTGAAACTTTTTGTTGGGAAATTGCGATCCAAGTGGATTGGACCTCTTGTAATCACAAAGATTTATCCTTATGGTGTTGTGGATATTCAAAGTATGGACACGAAAAGCATTTTCATGATGAATGGCCATCGTTTGAAGCTATTTTATGAAGAATTTCAGCCCCAATCCATTGAAGTTAACTCTTTAAGTGAACCTTCCTATAACTTAATGGGGTCCATGTCAGGCTAATGACGTTAAACAAACGAGCTTCTTGGGAGGCAACCCAAGGTTTGCTTTCATTTTTTTCTTCACAATTTAATTTTTAGTTGTCCATAATTCTGTTCGGTTTCTCGTATTTTGACATTTTCTTTTTGAATTTCATTCTAACTTTTGCTGTTATTGGATATCACTTGGATATAATTTGATCGTTGCCATGGTGTATTGAAAAAAAAGAAACAAAAAAAATCTGGCATGTAAATACATAGACAATTTTTAAGATTAGTCAACCAGCAGCAGTCAAGCAAGGTGGCATGGTTGTAATTTTGACCATTGTTTTAAACCAAGTGTGGAGAGGGTATTTCAGTCTATCTAGATTTACAATCTATAGATGCCTCAAACGCTTTTCACCGCCCCACCCATCAGCACCGCATCTTCCACCACGCCACACCACCTCGACGCTCCACTCGCATCCACCGAGTTCTGACAACATTTCCACCGTCACCTTAGCACGTCAGTTAAAGAAGCTTTCTCTCACTCTTTACTTTTTACTGTTTTTGTCTTTCATTTGCTAACATTGAGGACAATGTTTAGTCTAAAGTGTGGGGAGGGGAAAGTTTCACTTGTTTAACTTTGTTTGTTTTATTTGCGTAATTGTTCGTTTGTGTGTCATGTTTATTGTTTAATTGTTTTGCAAGATTTTGTTGTTTTAATTTTTTTTAATTTCATGTTTTTTATTGTTTTGCTTTATTTTTTCCATTCTGTAAAATTGAATTTAACTACTTTTAAATATGTTTTTATAGACAATCTTGCCTTCTTTGTTCAAGAAACTTGAATTATTAGATACTTTGACCTAATTGATCTTTTCTTGATCATGTCTTGTCATGACTTGAGTTAGTGTGTGTACTGGAATTAGACAGACTGCTTCATTTGCTTGCACCCTTTAGAGAGGAATAGGCATACATCCACACTAAACACACTGTGAGATTTTTGAGACATAGGATAGAGAGTGCAAACTTACACGCACTCTACTTTTCTTTTGGAGAGCGCGCACATTTGTCCCCTGCTAGAAACTTACATAAGTTCTATTCAAAACCACATTTAGTACATTAGAATGAAGCTAAGGCATTGTTTGTGCAGCCCTTTGCTATCCATTTTCTTTGAAAATCCAACCCAAAAATTTCATATCCCAATTCAACCACCTTGAGCCCAGACCTTTTCTTTGTTTTAACATACCCATTTTAACCTATGACTTCTTCTTTCAAGCCCCGAATTTTGCACCTAGTTGAGAAGAATTGCCAAGTAGCATATGAAATTATATATCTTGTATACCGATGTTTAGTCATTTTAGGTTATATCTGAATTATTCGCTTAATTGTGCTTTGTTGATAAAAATGAGAGAAAATCATAGTTGGCTGAAATGCATTTGCTGATGTTAGTTTTGAAAATTGAAAGCAAAGTAAAATAAAAAGAAAAAAGAAAAAGAAAAAGAAAAAGAAAGTGAAAATTTTAAAAAAAAGAGAGGAAATTCTTATGCGAATAAATGCATGAGACGTAGTTTTGGTTCAACTTCATTATTATAGTTGAAGTTAAGTAAATAATGCATTTGCAATATGGTATACTTGAATGAGCTTAATGGTTTAATCTTTTTATTTGTGTTGACTCAAAACTGAAGTTATTAGCATATGTCTACTTGGTACATTTCTTTGCTCTTCTCAACTCAATTTCCTTGGTAACCAACTAGCACCATTTCAATCCATTAAAAGACTTAATTGACTAGTGTGGGTATGCTGATCCGGTCCAGGCATACTATATTTTAATTTTATGCTATTAACGATAAATAATAAATAATAAATAATAAATAAAAAGAAAAGAAGAAAAAGGAAGGCCATTCTATTTCAACAAAAGACCCACACCCAAGCTCTATAGCTTTGGGTCCGCTATCCCGATCATGATTTTCCTACCTCTAGAGGGAAAGGTCCTTCCTTTTTTGGCTGGTTGTGGGTGAGGAGGGATTCAAACCCCTAACACCATGGTTCGTAGCCACGTGCTGTAAGCCTTTGAGTTACAGGCCCCACCCCGTCTCCACTGGATCTGTTACCGGGTTTAAACCAGAGCTAGTGGTAGAGATTTGAACTCTTGTCAGTCCTATAGAAAGAACAAATTCGTGATGGATTTTTTAGGGAAACATCGACACCTAAATTTCACATGAGAGAATAAGTGAAACATTGCGAGGGTGTGGATGCTATTACTTTTTACTTGGGAATCTTTGAAGTGGTTAACATTCCTAATTAATTAGGAGATCGACCTTCACGAGTTTGTTTGTTTAACTCTAGATTGCATACATTGACTTCAGAAGTGATGAGTGCAGTTGAAAGAATTGTGATAAGATGTTGAAGTGTCCTGATAATTTGAGTTGGTTCAATACTTGAGGGCAAGTATTGTTCAAGTGTGGGAAGTTTTGATAACTTGCATTTTGTGCATGTTAATTATTTGTGTTTTATGTTCTTTTGATAGGCTTATGTGATGTTTTGCTTATGTTCCTATGGTAATCTGCGTCTTTGTATGTTTTAGGTGATGAAATACCAAAGTGATGCGATTTGGAGTGAATTTGGCTGATCTAGAACTGGACATGATTTCAACATGACCATGTTGAAGGTGACGTGATGCTGGCAGATTGCTACCTACGAATTTTGAATAAATCACCTTAGGATTTGAACACAACCCTTTTTCTGAACTATGTCAAGTTATTTTGTAACCAATTGAAGCCTTATTTTGATATTTAATTGGGCCCCACTTTGTTTTTTAAAAGGGAAAAATTAGATCATTATGGGGGGCCCACTTCATTAATTAAAAGAAAGAAAAACCTAGACAAAAGGCGACAAACTTTTAGGAGAGAATAGTAACAACTTTTGAGAGAGGACGTTTTACTTCAACTGACTTGAAGACGACGACGGCAGCACTTTAGGCAACGACTTTGAAAAATGACAGCAACACTTTAAGGAGGAGATGACTTTCACAATCAGCTTTGAAATAGAATAGGACAGCGGCAGTAGTTTCGTGGATGGAAAGAAGACAACAATTCTCCAACAACTTTTTCATTTAATATTGCTATATGTGGCTAACCTTTTAATCTAGACAAGGTACCTTACGTTTGATATATCTAGTTTGTGAGATTCCTTTGATTTAATTGTTTTCATTTATTTCTTATGTTTTTTTAATCTCCGTGCTTTAATTGATTTATTATTGTCGGGTTTGTTGATTAATTAGGCCTATTAATTGATTGACTTGGTAATAAATTGCCAAATATATTAGTTAGTCCGTGATTGTTGTCTATCGAAGTGACAATTTAATTTCAGTAAAGAAATCAATGAGATTAAATAATTTAGTCTAAATAGATTGCGGCTTTTCCGATCTATTGACTAAGACAAGATTCCATTAGAGCCTATGACTACCATAGATTATATTCTGCGGAGCTTTACTCAGGAATAGTCTAATTGGTTAGGGTAATAATCTGCGGAGCTTTACTTGGGGTTATCGAATAATTACGAATGGATTGGTTGATATGTGTTATTCACTGTCTACTATAACTTTGTGTATAAGAATGAACAAAATTTATATTTTTGAGTCTATAATCGAATTACAGTATCAAACGGAGGAGTACCTTGGCTAGGCTTTTCTTTATATTGTTTTCAATCTTTAT
>JAOSBO010186975.1:0-22597 GCA_027563915.1 Erythroxylum rotundifolium
AACAACAACAACAACAACAACAACAACAACAACAACAATAATAATAATAATAATAATAATAATAATAATAATAAAATTGTTACTAATTTGCATACCTCAAGATGTATGCAATTGTTAACTTCAAGAAAAAAATGAACACAGAATCTACAAAATAATGTGACAATGGAATTGGTTAATAACAAATTTGGAGAATAGTCAATTATTTTGAATTGTAGAATATTATTTCAGTTTTGATATCATAGATACAATAAATTAAAATTACCACAAACCTTATAAAATTACTGTATTGCATTTTTATTTGTATTGTTAATGATTGAATTATTACATATCAACGACCCTAAAAATAATCAATAATGTTTTAAATCATTTTGTAATTTAGTTAGACTTTATGGACTTGTCTTTTAATTTTTCCCTTATCGAATTGATGAAAATAAAAAGTGATATGCTACATTTGCAGTTATTTTAACTTCATCAACCATAAGTTACTAATTTTCAATAAGTCAAGTGAGAAATAAAGAGTTATTATTAAATTGAGTATAGTAGAAGAATAAAAAAATATCATTCTCATACAATTAGTTTTAATTTATATTACTAAATCAAAATCTTAAATTTTTTACTTTCTTCATTAATATAAAAGAGACCATAATTATCTTTTGTGGGTTCAATTAAAATCGCTTACTAAAATTAAGGTTAAAGCAATTAGGAATATATCGTTATGACAAATTATCTGATAATCTTAATTTATTTCGAAGTTCTTATAAACTTATTCTTTCCCGAAGGATATAAGAGACTAAATTGATATTAATTATATATTAATAAAAAGTTTAAATTATATAATAATAAATATGACATAAAAATACTTCTAATTGTAAATAAAAAATAAAATAATTCTTTCTTACTTTAAGGAATTGTTTAGGGACTGAAGGTTTTAACTCACCCGAAATATATTATACTAATTATTGCTTTTTCACACAAAATAATTTAAAGAAATTAAATACATACATATTATAACAAAATTAGAAAAATTAAAATCATAGTCTAAATGACAATCATACCTATATCTATTCATCAATTGCAATTTTAATTCTAACAAAGAAATGACATTCATTTCAAATAAAATCAAATATATATATATCATGAGGATTTTCATCGAACACCTTGTGTGCATAATATAACACACACATAAGTTGGCCAATTTCTTAATTCTTTCCCCTTTCTTCACCATTATTCACACAACACACATCAATTCCAGCCAATTTGCTATTCATAAGATGCAAACAATGAAAGAAACGCATAAACCACAACAATATAACTATACTGATTCAGTACAAATGTTAAAACCAAACAAGGTAAAAGGGAATGAAACTTACCGTATATGGTCAAGAGGAGGACGCCGGTGTTGACAACAACGAGTCTGGCCGGTAAAGAAGACGGTGAAGAGGCAACGTCGGAGGTAGTAGAGAAGAAGAGAGCTTATGCATACGAGGGAGAAGAAGAGGATTGGGGGGAAGGGGGAATTCGGGTGTTTTAATTGGTTTTAAGTGGGATGATGTCATATGTCCCATGACAAATGACAAATGACGTCGTTCCACTTAAATTTTTTTACTGCTCAAACATTTTGTGACGAATACATAATTCCTCGCTAAAAGAAACGCTTTTACCTATGATGTATAGAAGTTGTCACAAAAAAGTTTCTCATAAGGAAAAAACGACATAGTTCCAATTATTTTGATGGGACACAATTAGCGAAGAAAATTAAAATCGTCGTCAGTTGACGTTTATTTAGCTACCATTATTATAACCGTCGTTAAATACCATGTTTGGGCAATGAATTGCTTCTTGTTGTCGCAAATTGGCAAACTGTACAACAGTATGCAAAAAATATGAGAATTCTTCTCAAAAAATGTCAGCTTTTTGTGACGATTAAAATTGTCGCTATAAATTTTGATTTGGCGACGAATTTAGTAAAACGTCGCCAAGACCCTTCTTCATTCTTCTTTAAAAACCCTGAACCTTGTTTACAAACCTTTTTTCCTCTGTAATCTAGAACAACTCTTACCAAAACTAGCAATCGTCGACATCTTACACACGTATCAAAGCTATTCACTTGATGGAAACAAAGTCGGCAATGCTCTAACTTCTTTTTTATTATGTTTTGTATTTTCATTTAAGCTAATCTTTATTTTATAAATCTATTACTGACTAGATCGGCACTTTGATTGACAAGTTTTTGTGATGAAGTTGTGATATTTATGTTTCTATAGAAGATCTGAACATTCTTTGTAAAGATCTATGTAGATCTATAAATTATTCACTTTTTGCGATGTTGAAGTTCATTTTTTAATCTTTCGTAATTGTTTTTTATTTCTTTGTGTTATGTTATTTGCACATTGTTGTTGGAGAGCGTGGACTGTGTTAATGTTAGTTATGGAAGGGAAAACATATGGTTTGTATTTGAATATTGGGATATCATTGTCATGTCTATAAGGAGTTCAATGATATTTATGTTACGATTTGCATATCAAAAGTGTTATACTCAACGCAATATCTATTGAATGTTTTAAACTTGCTTTTTGATGGTTTTAGGTTCTCTGTGATTAGAAGTAGCATTGAATGTGTTCGTGTTGGTTATGGAAGAGATAACATATGAATTGCATTTGAATTTTGGGATGAGTTTGTTATGTCTATAAGGTGTTCGATGATATTTCTGTAATGATTTGCATTTGAAAGGTGTTATGCTCTAGCCAATCCATTAAGTTCTAAACCTTAGTAGTTTCATTTGTCATTATTATTGGACTTAAACATATTATCGTTTTATTCTAACTCAACTTTTAAAGCATTTTCCTTTAAATATTATTAATGAAGGAATGTCAATATGGAGACTAGTTAACAATGACCCTAATTAATTTCATTGGGAGGAAAGCAGCAAAATTGTCCTTACTGAGCAAAGTGATACTGAAAAAGAAATCTTTCGTATTAGACAAATTCCTCGTAAACCTTCCATGGCCGATCTTCTAGAAAAAGCTGTTTAGTATCATTCGAACAATGTCACTTCCTTTATTATGTACATCTCATTTCTTTTTAGGAAGCTATTATATATATTCACATTTGATGGTTTATACTACATATTGTTTGAAGCATGGTTTAGCCATGAATTTGACATGTTGGCCCGTAGTGGCAGAAGCGCTGTCACAATAGTTAGTAAAGAAAAATTGGTTGATTTGGCAAATTCATCAATTCTGAATACTTCGTTTGCTCGTGTACGTATACATGTCACCCCAGTTTATTTATGAGTTTACTAATATGATAATATCTAACTTCTATATTAAATGTGTTTTTGGTTCTAAATCTAGTGATCATTTCATTGCATCCTCTTCAAATTTAGAGATAGTAAAAAACCTATTGGAAGAGGGTGTGTCAAACCCTACTACAGTTAAGGGAAAAGCTATTACTATTTCAATTGATGCATTCGAACGTGCAAGGGCCCTTTTAGGGAATCCAGAAAATAGGGACTCATTTACCTTTACCGACTCTCATGTCACATGGAATCCAAATAAATAATTATGTCTTTGTTAGTTAGCGAGTCAATCAACTAAACTCAGCTTTAAAGTTTAGTTCTTGTTGTATCAGTAATAGTTTGCCAAACAACATATGTATTACTATGGGTCAACTTGCGTACTATTGAATATTGACTGTTATTGTTCTAGTTCTATGAGTGTAAGAATCGGATTACTTCTAATTCTAAGTTCGTACTACTTCATATATCATTTTATTATATTGATAAAATAATTTTAATTTTTATTAACTAAAATCTTCAATGTTAATCAATACTAATGATTAACTAATGCTAGCTCCATAACCCCTATGTTATCAGTTTTTTTTAAAATTACATTGATAAAATTATTTTAAATTTTTATAACTAATTATTTCAATGTTAATAAATAATAATGATTAATATTGATAGTACTGTTCAACACTTAAAATTGTAATATTGGTTTTTCTTCAATAATATATTGTAAACATTCAAAACAAATCTCCAATAAAACATATATTAACTATAATAGATTATAAAAATGTTAGTTTAATAATTTATGAAAATGTCAATCATTTAGTGATGAATTCCATAAATCGTCGCAAAATGTTCATATTTAGCGACACATATCAGAATTCGTCAATGAATGCGAAACATTTGGTGATGATTACAATAATTCGTCACTGAATGTTAGACATTTAGTGATGAGGAAAACAAATTGTCGCAATACGTATAAACTTTCGCAACCAAATGAAGCTTTCGTCGCTAAATGCGAAACTTTAAGTGACAAATCTTTGTATACGTCGCAATATGTTTGAGTAGTTATGGTGACGTTTTGAGAAATCGTCACAATTGTGCTTTTTAGTGACGAATATGTGGCATCGTCACCCTTACCTCGTCATTTGGTGATGATTGTTCACAATCGTTACTAAATATGAAACACTAGGCAATGATTTCCGTGTTTCGTCATGAAAGGTTTTGCCTTTACCAACACTTGTTGTTGTCGTCAGTAAGTTACAGCTTTTAGTGACGAATATTTTTAGACGTCGTAATATGTTGCCTTTGGGCAATGTTTTGTTTTTCATCGCTAAAGAAATCATCCCCAAAAGGTTAAATTGTTGTAGTGACTCTTACAATTGTTCATGAAAAATTGACGGAGCCTCTTCAGCATATGCTTTCACCTTCGAGTATCTTAACTCTTTTGGAAAACCATCATCATACTTCAACTAGACAATCTGAGGAATGATTATAAAACAATAGACTACATCTTAGATTCTCCACATTTTTGCTAGATTTTTTTTCTGGTATTGGTAGCACCTTTTGTTTGACACTGTAAAGCTCTATTTCTTTTCCACCCTAACATAATTTCATCATCCCTTTCTGATTGTTAAAGACAATGCCATCTAACTAGGATAACCACTTTATGCCTAAAATCATATCCATTCCCCTAATGTCAATAACTAAAGCATCAGTTGAAACTCTTTGCCACCCATTTGCCACTGTAAATTTTGACAAATGTAATTGCATTGTAACTTTAATCCCCCTCCTACTATAACTAGCATCTCTGGTACCTCCTCTAACTTCCATTCTATATGATCTATAACTTTGGTGGGGAAAAAATTATGAATACTCCCACTTTCAACCAAAATATGTATAACCGAACCATTCAAGATACCTTTCACCTTGATTTGCTGGAATTTAGCTATAGATGCGCCAAACACAACTTATAAGGAAATATTCGGTAGCTCTTCTTCTTCTTTGATTGGTGACTCTTTAACATCATCCAAGTCATCCTCAACCTTACACATATGCAAAAATTGTTGTTTGTATCGATGACCTTGAACATATTTCTCATTACACCAGAAGCATAAGCCTTTACCCTAACGCTCATCCAACTTTTTTCTTGAGATCCTTTTTATCCACTTGATGTCCCTATCTGTCTTTTGGGTGCCTTGTATTGACGTCGGTAGTAAACCTGCTGATTTTTGTACAGGAGTATAATTTCCACCATAAGATGGCCCTTGTATATGAACTTATCTCTCTGTTTCATATTGCCACACCACCATCTCATTTTTTCTGGCCAAATCATAAGCTTGTTGAAGGAAGAAAGGATTCCACAATTTGATTGAATATTCCATTTCCACCTTCAGTCCTTTCAAAAACATACTCACTAAGTAAGACTTTGACATCACCAATTTTTACAACAGTATATAAAATTTTGCTAAATATTCCTTCACTAAGCCTCACTGTTTCAATTCCTTCAATTCTCCAATCAATTCTTCAAAAGTTGAGTCTACAAATTGTGTTCCTAAGGCTAGTAAATACACTCCACAACTATGCAGTTCGCGAGTCATTTGATTTCTCATATACAATTCATGCCATGCAAGTGCCTCCCCTTCTAAATACATGGTGGCTAATCCCATCTTTAAATCAGCTGGTGTATGATCAAGTGAGAAAAATTGTTCACATTTGAACACCCGTACCGTTAAATTCTCTCCTTTAAACATCGAAAACTCAATTTTACTACTTCTTGTAGGAATGGTAGATCTACCTCCATTCTCTGTTACCCTTGGATTCCTTCGCATTCCATGCTCACTCCTTTCAGCTTGGAATAGCTGGGGAATCCATTCTTTCAACTCCTGCATACTTTTTTCATGTCTGGTTTCTAACTCATGTATCTAGTTATGCATTCCTTCCTTTATGCATCGCCATTCCTGACACCTCGTGCCTTTTACCATTTTGCAACATTAGCTTTGCCCAAAATGAGCTCTGAAACCACTTTGATGCAAGTAATTATTGGTAATCTAATTTAGGATTTTAGGGATTCGATTTAGTAAATAAAGAACAAAATAGAGAGAAGAAGAAACTAAACAAGAGAGAGAAGTCTGATTATTAAGAGAGAACAATTATAGTTGATTTATTACCTCTTCCTTCCAACCAACATCTAGATCAACGATGAACACAATCGTGAATATTCATCCAATCACATCTGTACATTTGGCACTATCCTATACATTCATTTAGCTACTATCAATCACTCCCTATACTATGTCACCTCCTTTTTTGTTTTGGTACATCCTTTCTATCATCTTTTTAATGCATCATTATGCTATCACTAACCTTGATCTCAGTTCTTTACCTTGACTGCTGTATGTCAGATGTAGTTAGAAACTAGATAATAGTCATATATTGAAAGGGTTTTCAATCACCATCATTCATCCATATCCTTGTATCTCATTTAAATCATCCATAGATTTATATTTATACGAATAATAAAATTATGAAGATTTTCTATATCTTTAATTTTGCAAGACGTTCTCATGATTGTTGGAAAAGGAATATAAAAATTCTTTTCCTTTCCGTTTCAGGAATAAAGTCATTTTATACTTTTCTCTTAGAAAAACACATACATTGTAGCTTCTCTCTACAAAACTCTCCTAATTGTTTGAACAATTTTATTATTGTTCAAGTAACTATATATGATGCCACTTTTCCCCTTTGATTATGATTGAAAGTTAAAACAGAGTACTAGAGAAGCATTTTCTCTTATGAATTTAAATATATGGAGATGCAGTATTTTTTATATATGAGATTTACAAAAATTTCTTTACTATTCTCGTTAAAGATAATAACTAGATGATTTGAACCAATTTCATATAATTTAAGCTAATCTTCTCTTATCATGTTTAACACTCCCCCAAATTTAAGATGGGATTGTAGATGCTAGCTTGAGTTTGCATAATGAAACCTGAAAATGAATGAGAAAATGAATTATAGTAAAAATATATGTTATCTGATTGGTTAAGGAAGCATGAATTAAATGTATAATGCCTTAATTAATATGATATCATACAAATTCAATTAATTTTAATTTGTTTTACACGTTCATAAAAATTTTGATTGGTAAAAAATCTATATAGCACTTTTGTTATCATAATAAAATATAGTGGCAAAGGAATATGTAATACCATATTAGTTAATAACCACTACAACCAAATTAATTCAGATGTAGCATCAACAAGAGCTTAATATTTAGGTTCAATATTAAGGTGACTAATAACAATTTGCTTTTTCCTATGCTAATAGATAAGAAAATCGTCTACGAAGAAGCAATAACTAGTGACAGAACAATAGTATGTTGGATCACTTGGCCCATCACTAACAAAACAGTTTTGTAATACTAAATAGGAGTTAGTAGAGAAGTTTAATCCATGGAAAAGAGTTCCTTTAACATAATGCAGTATTTGAATCACAACAAAAAAATGATATTAGCAAGATGCAAACATAAATCGACTGACCAAATAAACAACATATGAGATATGAGTAACCATGAGATAAACAAAAATACCAATAAGTTATAGATATAATGTAGGATCAGGAAAAGGAGTATCGTTTAATGAGTAAACTTACAATTTCAAGGAATTTCATACAATTTTACTATTTTATGATACCAACCCATGATAAGTCAAATGCATATTTGGTTTTAGAGAGATAATAATCTTCAGAAGAATAAAAAAATTCAACACCCAAAAAATAATTGAGTGAATCCATATTTCCCATTTCAAGATGTTGACTAAGATAATGTTGTAATTATGAAATATTAAAAGCATTATTTTCTATTATTATTATCATATTTTAAACATAAATTAACAAAAGCATAATGTCTAGTTAGTTCAATGAATTAATAGGGTAGAATTATAAGGACTTTAAATAAAGCTAAATTAAGCAATGACGGAACTAGTTTTGGGGAAACTAGGCCTAGGAGATTGTTTAAATTTATATAAGGCTTGCCAGAGCCTATAAACCTTACGTAAAGAATGGTAACATGAAGAAGGATTCGTGTAAACTTATTAAAACAATTTACCATAGGGAAAGATGTCTATTTGGAAAAGTTTCCATTTTTGAACTATAATAATAGTTAATGGACTATGAATACAAGTTAATTGAGCTTCTAGAACAAAGGTTTCTTTATAGTTTATTCCATACTCTTTAGTATACATTTTAGCAACTAAACAAGCTTTATAATGTTTAATAGAGTCATCATCCCAACTTTTAATTTTGTAAACACATGCAACCAATATATGTCAACTTAGGAAGAAGATCGACTAAGTCCTATGTGTAAGTTTTCTCTAAAGCCTGAATTTCTTTAATTATAGCTTACTATCGAAGAGGGTCAGCACTCACCTTATGATAAGATATAAACTTATAAAGAGTTATAATAGCATAATAACTATGGAAATTAGCAAAATGAAGAGGAATTTGTCTTACCCTAACTGGAAAAACAAAGAGAAGTGTCAAAATTAAGTGTATGGTATAGGTGCAAAATAACAACTGGTGCAAATTTAGTAGATGAAGATAAGTTAGGATAATATTGAGTGTGCTAGAGTCACCCAGAGTGGTATATTTTGAAAAGAGAATAGAACATGATATTTTCAATAAGGTAAACATGAAGAGAAATGTCTAACTTTTTGGAAATAGGATCACAATAGTGATACCCTTTATGTTATATCATATAGCTAATAAAACAACATAGGTAAGCATAAAGTTTTAATTTTTTGTGTTTATGAGGATGTAAAAGAACAAAAAAAGCAAATCTAAAAAGATGTAAGATTGAATAGTCAGGAGGCTTACTAAATAACATTTTAATAAGAGATAAATTACAGAGAACCAAGGTAGGAATTTGGTTTAGTGTTACAATATTAAGATTCACCTTTCTATATATTTTAGTATAAATAAAACAGAAAGAAGAAGAGCACAAATATTATTAAGAATATGTGATTTTTTTTAGTTTAAGTCATTCATTATGTTAGGAAGTGTAAGGATATAAGCATTTAGCATTATTGCCTTATTGACTAAAAAATTAAAGTAAATAAGAACCTCGATACTTCATAACATTATTTATGTGGATAATTTTAATAGTTTAAGAAAATTCAGTTTTAATCATGTTACTAAATGTAATGTAGATTTTTGGCAACTTAGAATGATATTTCACAAAACATATCCAAGTGAACCAAGAATAATCATCAATAAATATTCAAAGTAAAACAAAATCCTTGACCCCAAATGTTATAATGAATCAAGTCAAATGGAGTGTGAGAAATAAAATCACTATTACTAAAAAGACAAGGTAAATTGTTTTGCAAGTTAATCTAAATATTTAAATGACTCATACTTTGTAGTTATTAAAAGTCCATTAGAAATTAAAGGCTAAATTTTATTAGCTGAAGCATGCCCTAGATAAAAATTCCATTGATGAATGGTGGAGTTGTAGATGTCGCATAAGAAAAAAGTTTTAAAGGAACCTGAAGAGAGGTAAGTTCAAAAAATTGACGACTTTATGAACTATTTAGAATCTAACTTGTTTTTAGATCATATACCTAATTACCAGAGCGAGAAAAGTTAACATTTAATTATGTTTGACATAATCAACCAATAACATTTAATTCTATTTAAGATAATTGACTTATAGAGATAAGATAAAGGGCTAAGTTAGAGATGTGGTAGGTTTTAAGAAGACAAAGATTATAGGTAGATGTATGAACAATATAAATGATACTCATTGTAAGAGAAAAAAGTTTGATATTAGTCATATTATTGGAAGAAATAACATGTTTAAGTAGTGCGTCAAGATCACTCATAGCAATAGAGCCCTTAATGCTAGTAGTAGTGATAGATGAAGATCCAAACTTTGACACATTCTTGTATTTGGAGAACTCACCTTATGATCTTAGAGGTTATGTTGGATAATGATTAAGAATATGGGCAAAAACATTATGACAATATTTATATTCTACGATAGGACAATTTACTAATGTATAGCCAATGTGATAATAATTTTTACAATGATGATTACAGATAAACTTTATATTCAGGTTGAAGAGCGAAAAGAATGAGATGAAGGTGATTAATAATTTTGTCCTAAGATATTTGATTTTAAATTGGTTAAACCTATATGTAAAATTATTCATAGAATAACTATACTCTATTACACAAGTCTAGTAGTTTGATATCGACTAGTCAAAATATCTCAAATTTCTTTAGTAGGAACATATAAAAAAGTTAAATATAAATGAATGGAATAAAGGTGTTACGAAACTATAAGATCATATGATGATTTTTACTATCCCAATTTCAAGATAAACCACAAAGATTTACGTTAATTTCATATATCTCTTTAGTTAACTCGATGATATATCTTGTAATAATAAGTTAAAGCTTGCGATCTGCTAAAAAAATCTTCATTCCTTGCTCTGGAAAATTATATTTTAAGCTAGATAGAATACTTAAAATAGTTATAACAATACCATATTTCTCCACAATTAACTGGATTTGATATTGAATAAAAGAACACGCGTGAGACAATATGTGTTAAATGTTGGTAACAAAACATATATTTTTTCTACCATTGACTGGCATGCATGGCATCACAAAGTAGAAGATTGGTAATAAAATGGAAACTTGTAACTAAAGATGACAACACAAAGCAAAAGACTAGCAATAATATGGTGACAGATGAGATACCATAGGCTAGCATGCATCACAAAAGCAGAGCACCACCAAGAAAGAATAGGAAGATTACAACCAATCTATAGAGAACTAAGTGCTGATCACTTGGTAGCATCAAAGTTTAGATGGGATTAGTGATAGGCTTCACCGTGAATTTGTTTAAGTAGTTACCATAATGTCAAGACATTGTAACTAACACAAATCATCCAATGACATGTGAAATTAAGAACAACAAATTGACCCAATAACAAAGCATCTTTTGTTTCAGTTTCTAATGTTAAGCTATGATATTGGGATGAAATAAAGGTGGTAAAAGGAAGGAGATAGACAAAAGAGTAAATAGAGAGTAGAAGAGAAAAAAATTGATCAGAGAATAACTTTGGTATTATAAAAACAAAAATAGAGGATTAAAGATGTGTTTTCTCTAAACAATTCAAATAGAGATACAATATTTTTATGCATGAGAAGATATATTAGAGGTATACAAGAATATCTTGGCTATTACAATTTGAGATAACAATTGGATGATTTAAGCTAATCTCTTGTGATATAAGCCAATGTCCTATAATCATGCTTAACAATGATGAATCATAATGTCACTTCTCCCCTCCTTTGTAACATACGTATAGTATAATGAATATTGATTAGAATTGAATATTCTAACCCAAAAGACTTTAAATAGAATTTAAAAATTAGGATATAAGACATGAGATTTCTCATAATTTAAGTAACTTTAGAAAAAATCTAATATTTAAAATTTTTTAAAAATTCTTATAGTTTTCAAATTTTCATAAAAAAATCTTTGCTTAGACTTATATAAAAAATAATAGCGAAACATATATGATATGAACATAAAAAATGGATCAATCAAATATTATTGATATAACAATCCAACCTATCTCTTAATCTATAATACTAATACAACTAAGAATCTATTTAAAAGAAAGGAATCTATTTCTTAGACTTTGTTTTAAAAATGATTTGATTTTAAAATTTATATGAGTTTATTTGATTTTTAAAAAATCCATTTGAAATGAGACTAAATCACTAAGTACCCTTTAAAAGGTATATTTAATTTCTAGGAAAAGGAATTTTTAAATAAATTTCAAGAATGCATAAGGTTTTAAATAAATATTCTGAAAGACTTAAGAATTGGAATTAAAAATGAGCATGAACTTTTAAAAGTTCTCTTAGGTTGAAAATTTTTTTCGGTTTTGCATTAGTTAGGTATCTAGATGAATTAAGGCTTGTTATAATTGACCTTTGTCTTTAGAATTGAAAATGTAAAGAATCCTTCTAAAATGACTTGAATTTAGGCTTTTGATTGGGCTTAATTTTAGCAATTTTGATTTGTCTATTTTATTTTTACCACCTATTTATTAGATCTATTATAGAAAATAAATTCTCTCTCTTTCTCCATTTATGCTCTTAATAAGTCACTTGACACAAATTACATAATAACATAAGTATATAAAAGGAAAAAGAACATCTTTTAAATTGATTGTATTTGAACTAAATATAATGCCTATTTTTTAAAAGTCTCTATTGAACTTGAGCATATTTATGATAATGCCCAAATGGATTTTGTTCTAGGCATGCATTTGAAGAAAAAGTTATTTCAATTGATCTAAGTCTAAATAAAAGTTAACAATTAATACAATATTATTACACATTAATCTATATAAAAGATAGACTTTGAACTGATAGGTAAACCTATTTATATAAAAATCTAAATTTGTTTATTATTATATTAGACATGGAGAATATGAGTTATTAGCCTGAATTTCTTCCCTTCTTTATCCCACCAATAGAAAAAGAAGGTCTAAAATAAGATTATGGACTAGGGACGATGTGTTCTTAATCAAAACATAATGGGGTTATAAAAGACATAAAAATTGGGCCTAAATTTGAAATATATGAATAAATTTGTTTAAACCTTATAGGCGTAATAACTTACTTAAACAAAGAACCCAAGCCCAAAAAACTCAAAACCTTTACAAAGAGGAGCATAATGAATCGAATGTTAAAGCCAGGCAAAAATCAACTTGAGTTTTAATTTTTAAAAAGAAAAAAAAGAATAGAGAACAAGTAAACCTACTATATTTTCTTTAGCAAGGGAAATTATATTCATAATTAGAAAATGTACAACTTTGAATTCATATACTTTATCCTTCCACTCACTTTATCAAGTGGTAAGGTCTAAGTTATATTTCTAGTATCTATTGTTCACCAACCTTGCGTAAGATAGTTCTTAAATATGTGTTCAACCATTGTCTTGATGAAATTTCTTATATTTGTTTCTTTCCACTACTTTCCCATTCCTTTGTTTAATTGACCATAAGTTTACTCAATATGCATTCATTCTTCTAAATTAGATCTTTCAGTTGGGGACATGTGCTTCTATGTACTACTAACTCACTCCACACCTTCCTTCTTCCTGAATACTTACCACTGCCTTTTCTTTTTCAGGATAAGCTTTTGCGACATCCAAGGCTTAAATTCCTATTAGGTTAAAGCTCTATCTTAAGTCTGTGAGTTCTTTACTTCTTCATTATGAGAACCGACCATTATTTTAGTATCTATTTCTAAATTTTATTGTATGCAACCACTTTAGTTTAAGAATTAGAAGAGATGAAGTTGTTCTGTTAGTCAGGCCTTAAACTTGCATATCAGATGGTTTATTGTGGTAGCTATACTTTTGAAAACCCTCATATGTCTTTCAATCCATACAATGTACATAGTAAAACCTAACATTACTAAACTTGTGCATTTAAGCTCTAGTTGGGGACAAGAAACAATATGATTGAGATTCTCCTAGAACTCATTGTTGATAGCCCCTAATGGATAATAAATCAATTACATTTTAGATTTTTTATGTGTAGGAGTAGGAAAAAAAGTGATTTAATGTTTTTGGTGCTTATAAGCTGAGGTAGCATCTATTAGGAATATTAAGAAATGATAGTCTTTCTCAAGTAGGATTTATTCCTAAGATTACTAGTTAGGGGCAGAAAGAGATCTTAGGTTGAACTACCCTGCTTCTTATAGAGCTTTTATAAAGTAGTTTTAGGTCCAATAGACTTAGTAGTTCTCTACAAGTTAAGTTAGTGAAACCTCCCTAATTGATGCTTAGTCCATATATATAAATACACCATTGTAGTGTCAGACTCTTTAAGCCCTTTTTGTATTGGTCTGTACTTGGAGATAATACCATATATTTGCATATACATATGTATTTGAATCACTATGGTATTTATGTCAGTAATATATAATGCTATCTTCCCTTACATGAACTTAGAGTTCATTTATATGCGAAATCTTAGAGATTTCTGGCATATAAGCTTCTAAGTGTATAAAATCGATTCCATTGGATGGATATAGCTATGGTGGCCAAGTTAAATGTGCTCTAATGCCTTATAGGTGATTAAACATGATTTATAGACTTATTGGACATATAGAAAGCTTAATTTAAAATGTTGATGTACAGAAGGGACTTAAATGTAATTTTCAATTCTTGGAGGACCAATATGTAATTTTATAAAGTTAAGGGGCTTATTTATAATTTGAAAAGTTCGAGGACCAAAATGAAAATAAAATTTTTGATCATTCTTAAATTTTGGGCTTAATTGCACATTTTGGGCTTAATTGCAAAATTAGGAAAAGTTTGAAGGGTATAATGGTAATTTGACATAAACTAAGGGCAACAAGGTAAATTCACCATGATTGGTCAAAGAAGAGTCAAATTCTAGACTCTTCTTCATGGTGCAACCGTGCACCCCCATTAAACATTAAGAACACTTGGTTTTAATTAAAAGAAAGGAGAAGAAAGGAGAAGAGAGGAAGAGAAGACGAAACATTCGGCTATCACCAATTTCCACCAAGTTTTTTCATTCTTCAACCCAAACCAAGGTGCTCTAAGTTAATTTGAGGTCAAAGAACTCAAATCTATCATTATATTTGAAAAATTCTCAAAAGATTTGAAGATATCACTAAAGGAAAGTTTAGGTAAATTTTGTCTCATCTCTCTACATTATGATTTTGAGTTTGGTGTTAAGATATGTTGTTCTCCATGAATTGATAATAAAAAATGAGGAAGAAGTACATTAGAAAGAGGCATTCATATACACTTAGAGTAAACTTGAATTTTTGCTTAGATTGATGAGTAGTAGCCTACTATGTTTAGATACAAATGTGTGTAATTATGTTTTGAAATACGTAAGTATTAATGCCTTGGAAAATGAGAAAGTTTGTGTTTTATATACTTATATGGTGGTTTATACATAGGAGATACATTTTTGAATAGTAATACATTGTATATTGTATTTATAAAGGCTCGAGAGCTATTGATCAAAGAAATCATTATGAGGATTATTGAAGTCAAGGGAGTATACTTAAAGGTGAGTTGGGGAAAACATATCTCTCATATGGGATTAGGACATTCCAAAACATGTATGATAACTTGTATGTGAATTTTGAACCTAGGTAATGCACAGTAGAATTAATTTTATATTGTGCTATTGCATTCTCCTACTATCATTTATGGACTTGTTATTATTGTATTGACGCTTCTAAGATCATTCCATAAAGCATTTCTTTGAAGACTAAGATTGGATCTATAGATCAGTATAATATTCATTTTTATTTATTATTGAGGAGAATGCTCTCCAAATCCATAAACTATTCAGAAGACTGCTTCAATGTTCCTTCTACTTCTTTGGAGTTATAGAGCATAACAATCCTCCCATAGTGGTGGTTTAAGTGATTAGTGATTAGACCCTAATGCTTCCTAAGAAAGGATAAATTATCACATTTTCTAGCTTTTTATTTTAGATTCTAGGACACCTAGGAATACATGTTTTATTTCCTTTAAAAGTTCCCTAAGTTCTTTTGATTTTTTATGGGAATTTAATAATTTAATATTCCATATCAAAAAACTCATTAGTTTGTTTCTTGGATTTTGGAGCCTTTTCCTCCCAGCTTTTCTATTACTCACTTTAGTAAACTTTTTATGACCCCTTTGGCTTTCTACCTTTATTAATAGAGAGATTTGCTTCTTGGACTTCAATTTCTACTGATTTAGGGGTATTCAACCTCTTTTCTTTTTAGCCCTTTAGAGGAATGCTACAAGTATTACCTGTAAGACCCATATATACCAACTTTTCACTCATAGGCCTCATGTTCCTATTGGCTGCAAGTCCTAGAATATTAGTGGTAGGTTACATATTAATCTCTCCAGTAACTCTCAGTTCCTGGGTGTCAACTTCTCTAGCTCTTGTTAACTTTTGATAATCACCCTTTTTTGAATATTTTCTTGTAGGTTTCTACACTTTATTGGCAAAAGTAGTAGTTAGTTTCCAATTGTAAGAGAATTTCACTCTCCTTTGCTAACTCTTAACTAAAGGGATTAGGTTAGGAAGCTCATCCTACATCTCTCCCATAATACATATACTTGCATAACTTTCTCCACTTCAAAGGTCATGTTTTTTTTTCCATCTAAATTGGTTTGCTTACATAAATTGTTAAATGCCTCATCCTTTAGTGAAACAATACTCCAAAGGAATATTATGCATCCTAATCCATACAGAAATATGAGCTTCCTTAATTTTCTCTAAAGGTATTCTTAGCTTCCAATTTGGAGAAAGACAGGGGAGGAGTAAAGGCCCATTCTGGAGGACTTTCATAACTTCCAAAGTTGGATAAAGATCATGGCAACAGGGAAAATCCAACATTATTTTAGTTAATTTTTGTTGGCTATCTGGAAATTTTATTGTGAACGGAAAAAATTGTATATGTCTAAAAGGAAAGTTTGAAAAGCAATTATCAAAATGGTAGCAAAAAGTTAGAAGTTAAGGAAGGATTATGGAAATGACATAAATATCCTTCTGATGAGCTATTAGGTAGGGTTAAGAATGACCAACTGATTAAGCGAGGGGAAGAAGCAGTAGGAATAGAAAGATGGAAGCAAGTAGTGAGGATGTATGTTTTTAGGAAGGTTAGGATAGGTTTAAGGTTAAGGCATTAAAAAATTTAAAGATGATGGAGAGTGATTTCACAATAAACAAGCTCCTATATTATTCAAACCTATGATGAAGGCACACAAAATCACCCAGAAGATTTTAATGTATACTCATAATGAATTAGAAACCTAAAGTATCAATGGTAAGGATATAAAATAAAATTTGAGAAAATTGAAATGTTCAATGATTAAAAGAACCTAATAGAAAGTTTATATAATATAAGGAACACGAAAAAGAAGATAAAAAAATAAAGAACTAAATAGAAAATTTATAAGGATTTTTGCTTAAAAGGTAAGACAATTACCATAATTGCCTATTAGAAATTTTCTTATGAGTTCTTAGTGTTAGATGATATTTGTCTAATTGATTATACATTTATTCCATAACACTTAGTGTTTAATTGATTATAAATTTATAAGTCATGTTTTTATTAAGTTGCTTAGTTGGAACATCATTATAGCCTTTTGATGCGGAGGCGCACATTTAGGATGTGTGTTGATCCTATTACTCAGTTACATGACGTTCTCAATCGTTTACTAGCTCTATTCATAACATGAAGGCTAATTGAATACTTATTTATTGAAAATTAACAAACATTTTTTTATTTAATGCCTACGTTGTTGCTTTAGCTACTTGTTTTCATGAAAAAATACTTGCTAAGTTACTTAGTTAATAGTCCTAAAATTATAAATGGATGTGACAACTTATAGGGTGATAAACTAACACTAAATCCTAATTAACTTGTATATGTTAGCCAAAGAACCCAGATCACTAATTTCGCAAGCTAATGACTCTTCAAACCTAATAGATTATTCTCAAAATTAAATCAACTTCAATCCATCTAAGCCATCAACACATTCACATAATTCACAATATGAAACCTAACAAACTGTCATCCTCTATGCAAAATTCACACTCAAATCAAAACACACATCCCTCCCCATACTTGAATAAGAGATTGTCCTTAATGTGAGAAGGAGGTAAACAAGCACATGGAAGGAAGAAAAATAAAATAAAAATAAAGACTAAATTTAACAGAAAGGGGTTAAAACCAAGGCCTCATGGTGATGGAGGCAGGGATGGTGTCGAAGGTGGCAGTTGGACGCCTTAAGCCTCAAAGTATTGATCAATCTAGCGTATATCTCGATTTTGATGTTGTTGTATGTGGTCTAATTCCTTCCTCCTTCTAGAGTTCTCCGTAAGTGTATTAGTAATTGCTTTCATGTTGGTAGAGATTGTATCGACCACTTTCTTTCAACCAGGTTCTTCTGTGTCCTCTTCCTCTTTGGACTCCTCGCTAGTTGAGTCATCATCTGTTGCTGAGGTGATGTTATGCTTCAACTCACTTGATTAGCTGTGATCTTCATATAAGTCTTTTGGTTGATGTCTTGAAGTTCCATGTTATGGGATTTTAGTATTTCAGCATAACACAAATGGTGGTGATTTGGAAAATCAAGGAGGTAGACGATTAGGCCACTACAATCCATGCCATAGTACTCAACAATGGCGAAAACCAAATACCCTGATAAATGACATTTGTACATACTTTTTGTAGGATAACTTGTTAGTTAATTGTGATAAATTGATTATTGTTAACTTGTTTAGCTTATGATTTAAGATAAATTGTGATAAATTGCATGATTATGTATGAATGCATGTGAATATGTCAATGTGTGAGAATTAGGTCTTCAAGATTAGGTTTTACATGAATTTTGCATGGCATTGTTGTGCGTCTTTTTCTTAAATTTTGTTGGTATTAATTGCATGTGTTTTGGGCATGATTAAGTGATTTTTTTTTTTTGTTCAATACGTTAAAAGGTGGTTTGAGGGATAGAAGGATAGAAGAATCAAAGAGAAAGCAAGTCATGTGACCCAAAGGAAAGCTGGAATTTTCCTGTGCCAACCCATCTCCAATGTTAAGCTTTCGCAATATTCAATTCTTATTGGATGTTTCTCGTTTTTGATCCAAAAGAAATAGGATAAAATAAGTTTCAAATTAGTTAAATTACGGCCGAATAAGATATCATGGATTGAAGTGAAGACAGAAAACAGAGTTTTCTGTAAAATTCCAGTTGGCAACTTCCTCCTTCCTACGTCGTTTTAAGCCTTAAAGGTGGTATAAAAACCCAATTTTAAACCCTAGAAAGTAGGAGGTCGTTCAATACATTCAATAAAAGGAGAAGAAAGAATTTTCGAATGAAAAACCAAGAGAATTCAAGGTGGAATCAAATGATTTGAAGGAGACACAAAGCTGCCACCATAAAATTCCAGCTTTGCTCTTCAAAATATAAGCCTTACTTCTTCTCTTTTCTTGCTTCTTTGCTGTATTTTGTTGATTGAGAAGAATTTATGGATATGCTATGAACATGTTGGATGAGATTTTCATGGATTTCTAAGTAGTTATTAGGGTTGCTATTGCCTAAACTATATAGTACGTCACTTTATTGAATTTTATGGACGTGTTTGATGTTTATGGCATATGGCTGTCCATACTTAACTCACATAGAGATATGGAGCTAAGAAGTATGTTAGTAAGTGTCATGATAGTGGGCTTACACCAGGAATAACCGATATATCAAGTTACCTTGTCATTTGGACAGAGATTTTGAATGGAAAATTGGCTGTCCAAAAATCTGTTCATATCCTTTTAATGGTTAAGTGAAAAATGTGAAGCAAGAGCTTACATAATTCATTTACTTCATTAAATAGGAATTATTTGGTTCAAATAATTAGAGCGAAAGAACCAAGATATTAGGAAATTTTGGATTAAACATAATGACAATCCCAAGTTGTTAAATTAGTACTTTGATTAACCATTTTCTAAATTTGTGTTCTTACTTTTGTGACAACCCTAAAGTGTGTATGTATGACTCTTAATTTTTATATTTTGGATCATTCAAATCTATTTATTTCAGTTCCTTAAACAAAATGAAATTTGGATCATTTAGGTGACTAACCAATCCTTGTGGGATGATACCTATCTACACTTTGATTTTTAATCTGTATCTTGTAAGATAAGAGGTTCTAATTTAAAATTTGGAAAATTACCTATAAGTTTTTAGTGTCGCTTCTAGGGATTGCACTAGCATCAAGTTTGGTTTGAATTGTTTTTATTTGGGTTTTCTTTTCATTTTTACTTTGATATTCTTTTCTTGTGTATAAAAGGTGTATGCACACAAGGAGTGCATGAGTTGGGGAGAAATTGCAAGAACTTGACATCACCAAAGTAGAAAAAGAATTGAGAAAGGTGAGGAGATAAGATCAAATTGAGTAGGAAATGGCTAAACATAGGGCACAGGGTGGTGAAGAAAGAATTTTGATGGTCATTATATGGCTAGGGTTTAAGCCAAACTAGCAAGGAATTGCTAAACCACTAGTGAATACGGGCAATTTTGAAATCAAGCCTGTTTTACTTAATATTTTGCAAATCAATGTTTAATTTTATGGTTTTCCACATGAAGATCCTGATACTCACGTTGCCAAGTTTTTGGAAATTTGTGATACTTTCAAACAAAATGGGATGTCAGAAGATGCAGTGAAGATGAGATTGTTTCCCTTCATACTAAAGGATCGAGCAAAGGCATGGATGAATTCCCTTATTCTAGAACAAGTCAGAAATGGGACTAGTTGGTGCAAGACTTTTTGTCCAAATATTTCCCATTGACAAAGACAAAAAGGATCATAAAGTAAATCACCAACTTTCAAAAATATGAGGGAGAATCATTGTATGAGGCAAGAGAGCGTTTCAAGGAGTTGCAGAGGAGGTGCCCCTATCATAATCCACCGAGGGAATTTTTGCTACAAACATTTTATAATGGTGTCAATTTAGCAACTAGAAGCACCATTGATGCAACTGCCGGAGGTTCATTGATGAAAAAGACCATAGATACTGCATATGACCTAATAGAAGACATGGTTGCTAACAACTACCTTTGGTGCAATGAAAGGAGAATGAAAGGAGTAAACCAATGTAGATGAAGGAACAGAAAAGGGTTACGTCAATAGATTCAACAACTACTTTATTTTTAGAAATTGCAACATTAAGGAAACAGATAAGTGATCTTCAACCTTCATCTAGTTCTTTGAAGTATATACATCAAATTTGTGAGATTTGTGGAGTAGATAGTCATAATTCATCGGAATGTTATTTGATGAGCACTGAAGGCACAGAACAAGCTCATTATTTAGGGTTCCAACAAAGGTCAGGTAATAACCTATATTCTGGTACTTATAATGCTAGATGGAAAACCATTCAAAATTTTCTTGGGCTAACCCTATAGGAACCAATTGGAGACCTCAAAGACCCCCAAAATTTTAGGAAAAGGAAAGTAACTCCCATATTACCTTAGCGTCAAAGTTTAGAGGTATTGAATCAAAGCTAGAGGAAAAAAAAAAAAGAAGCCCAAGCTGCAAGGATAGATTCTCAACTTTCATAGCTGAGCTACCAATTTTTAAAGATGATGGAAGTGATGGTTACAATTGGATCAAAGGTGAAAAATATCAAGGAGGCATAGGCATGGAGTGATCAGGCACTAAAAAGTTATCAAGCGAAGATTGATCAGTTGATTAAAAATCAAGCATCATTAATCTATAACCTAGAGGAATAGATGGGCAGCTGGCAACTACAGTATCAACCAGAGCCCTAGGTAACCTTCCCAAAACTTCAAAACCTTATTAGAAAGAACATTTAAAGGTAATTTAGTTAAGAAATGGAAAGGAGATACCAGAGCTAGTCTTGAAGGAAGTTGTTGATCCAGTGGAGAAAAGTTAGGAAAAAGGTAAGGAGAAAGTCTCTGAGGAGGAGGAACTGCCACATGTTCTACCTCCACCATATGTTACAAAATTACCATTTCCTGGGAGAGAGTCAGAATCTAGTGGATACCTAATTCAACACATTTTTGGAAAAATTGAAGAAGTTGTATATGAGTTTTTCTTTGCTAGAAGTTTTTGAGCACATACCCAAGTATGCTAAGTTCTTAAAGAAATTATTTTCTCGTAAATGAACTTAGGATTCAAATCAGACAATAGCATTGATAGTCGGCTATAGTTATATGGTCACGAATAATATGCCATCAAAACTAAAGGATCCAAGGAGTTTTACTATTCTTTGTATTGTTAATGGTGTTGAATTTTCTAAATGTTTTTGTGATTTTTAAGCTAGTATTAGTCCAATGCCATTTTCTATTTTCAAGAAGCTAAACTTAGATGACATAAAGCTAACATCAATGACAATTTAGTTAGCTGATCAGTCTATAAAGAAGCCATTTGGAGTTGTCAAAGATGTTTTGGTAAAAGTAGATAAGTTTGTGACTCATGTTGACTTTATCATTCTTGATGTTGCTGAGGAAAAAAATTGTCCATTGATTTTGGAATGTCATTTATGAATACTGGTCAGGTGTTGATTGATGTAAATAATGTTGTCTCATTTTATATACTGGTGATGAAAAAGTTAAGTTCAACATGAATAGTGTTAAGTCAAGATGACTTTACTTAAATATAATTTTGATGTATAACAAAAAGAGATCAAATAAAAAGCAAAAGCAGA